>CAJQZN010040492.1:96733-118750 GCA_907164685.1 Colias eurytheme
CAGGAAAATATATGAACATGACAAGCGCCGATAAGCGCTTATAAGTTTCAAGCTTTCTTTCTGAATACGCCCTATAGGTATAAAATTAGTTTTCTTTAAATTTATATAAAAGAAAAGATATAAAATTGTCGTCTAAAAGAGTTCCAATACGACGATAAAAAGCAGTGAAATTATTGTTTATTTAAAGATGGAATTGTATCACAGTAAATTTGCTTACAAGCCCAATTGCTTGTAATATTTCGAACGGCGCACGCGTAATGCACAAATAAGACATGGGAAGAAAAAATTAATAAAAAAGTTACGTTTATTTTTATATATGTAAATCTATAACGTTCAATATCTTTTATACACACAGAAAGCAGAATATGAAAAAATATCCGATACGTTCCTCAAAAAAACTGTAATTGGCTAACTATAATCCCAACCCACGTATCAATAAAGTCTCTATTCATTCCGCACATAGTAACAAAATGGAAAAATACACAGAGTGCCTAATTGTATACAAGTTTCAATCAACTCCCGGCAGCGATAACTGCATGCCTCCAAATTGATGCTGCAAAAGCGCTTCGAGCAGTTTCCACATACAATGTTCCATCAATTATTGTTATTAATTGGGCTTTGATAACCCTAAGCAGAACAATTACCCCGCAATATATTAAGCGTTTGTGGTATTCATGCCGCGCTGTTTTCCTGTTACATATTTCGTAGTTGGCAGAATTCAGTGTCTTAAATGAAATTAAACCTACTTTCTGGAATCCTTTTACGTTTCTCTCACAATTATTTCTCGGAAGCTTTCACGATGAAAGCGCATTCGTTCCGTTGTTTTACTTTGAAATGAATTATATTCAATTTCAATTTTATTACATTTAACGCTCATTTAGATTTCTAAACTAAATAAATAAAATGACTGCGTTTTTATACTTCATTATCTATCAGTTAGTCGAAACAACAACCCCAAGGTATTTCTTTTATATTTCTGTTTTGATGTTTCACAATGAGTGTTGCATTTAATAAAATATGTTTAATTTGTTAGTTATGTCTAACATTGTTATCTAAATAGATTTAAGCTGAAGAGCGAATAATGAAATACGGTGTATAATCGATTTTCTGAGAAGTAAAAAAAATATGAGGTCCAATTTCAAAGTCCGATAATAGCCTGGACAGTTCTATTCGCTTCTTAATTGGACTTAAAATTGTATTACAGGGGGAAATGTGGACAGGGGACATCGGTTTTACACTTTAAGAATGTCCTAGGGCATCTATGGGATTGTCAATCTAATTATATTGCAATTTGTTTTAAACACTAATGCGTTTTGAATTTAAATTTCTTTTGTCTAATTTAATTTTAATAAAGTGAATAATGAATGAAATCTGTGTTAACGAAGCGTAAAAAGCTGAGAAGTCAGCTTCGTATAAATTAATATTTAATTATGTTAAATATAAGGCCATTCAAAATAAATCTTAAAGTAGGTACTTATTTATATAGTTCTATAAAATTTTCCTTTCCTCTTTTCATAACTTGAATAATATAAATCGAAGTAACTAGGTGTAAATCTTGTGAAAGTTAGCTTTCAATGAAATTGAAAATAGTTTCATTTTCCTTGTGAGCGATATTTTAATTCTTCATTCCTTAGGAATATAAAGGCACAAGGAGTTTGTATTATATTATTTTCTTCTTTCTATTGAGGTGTAGCTGTGACTTATAAGGCTACTTACAGAACTTTTGCGCTGTAAGGTCTCGTCTAGTCAATTTTATTTACATCTGATGTTCAAAGGAATGAAATGAATTTATACGTTTTTATTTTTTGTCCCTGTATCTACTATATTATGCATATCGTATTTTTATATGATTATAGAATCTAATGTGATAACTCAATTAATTTATTATAAAACAACATATTATTATACAACACTCATATTACAAAGAAAAGTATTAAACATTTTTATAAGATTTTTCCTAAGTATATTAAAAATAATCATAACAACTGTAACTATATTAAAATCGTACAAGGCACATACTATGGCACATACCATGCAAAATGATATGCTTAATTAAATCATCGAATACCATTAACGAATGACGTATTACAAACGTCAACTGAAAATGCATATTAATTATCACAGTATTGTATTTAACATCTGTTAAAATTAACTTTCGCATGACGAATTATTATTTAAATTAATGGCAATGCTGTATTTATACCACAAAACGGTTAATTGAAAATGGAGCGACATTGTGTTTATTGGAAAGTGTTTAACAGGCCATCAGCCTGGTCGTGCGGTTTCCTCAACCTATACGAGGCATGTATAACCTAAATGAAAAATGTATCGAATGCAAACACGTTTATGGCAGTGCATAAAAAATGTTAGAGCCACGAACTCCCCTTGTATAGCCAGACTTTATATAAAGGGTAATAAACGTGCATTGTTAAATAATTTACTATTTAACAATATACAGCGTAGGTATATAAATTTTGCACGGTTAACGCATCTCTCTTGATATATCTTGATTGGTAAATCACATCATTTTAAAGAAAAACAGTAAAGTAAGTGTTACAGAATATTACACATTGTAAAATTATAAACTCGCAATAATAGAGTAGAAATAATTAATTTGAAATCAATAGTGTAGTTTTACTGATAGCCGTCGGCAGAATAAAAAACTAGAAACTTTCTTACATTTCAAAGTCGCTGTAATTTGCATAATATAAATGTTAATTAAATAGTTCTACAGAATTCCAAAGAGCAGTTAAAGATAATTTGATATTAAGTGTTTCAGGTTTATTTAAAATGCAGCTTGTTTAAAAAGTAAGCACTTACGTCCTACACCCTTGCAAGTATTCCCACTACCTTGAAAATAATACAATTTCTTTTATATTTCTACCACGTAACATCGGCATATGTAATTAAATATTTAATACTAACAAGAATTGTTTGCGTCATCGCTTGCATTAATAGCGAAACCAATCCAATATGAATATTGCAGCTTATAAGTTACACTCAATTCACAAGCCGACTTAATTTCTTCATTTATGAGTTTCAATCATTTTGTTGTATCTTTTATCTTACGATCACAATTATTGTATGTAAAAGAGGCGAAAAACAATTTATTTTGCGGTGGCATTCATATCAGAATATTTTTTTAAGTGACGAAAAAATTATCGCTTTTAAAGTTTTACTCAAAAATTAAAAAATTAATAAGTATATTAAATAGGTCAATTTTCCCTTTCCTCATTTTCTCTAGGCTTTTGCAGGCGTTTATTAATTCCAGTGAAGTAGATATTTGTGAGAAATTATAAGATTGATCAGTCACAATTATTTTAAGAAGCTCATTATAACACAGGTGTTTAATATATATTTTCTAATTACAACTATCCTTATCTTTTAGATTTTTGTATTACAAAAAAAAAAACAGTTTTAATGTGATCTCCAAAAAAGTTTATACTATATAAGGCATTAAGAAAGAAGTATTATAATTTTATTCTGTAAAATGTAAAATTTATATTTTTTATATTGTACACTGTACAATAAGAGTTTTTTGACTGACATGATTAAAAAGAGCAACTATGGAGTTTCTTACCAGTTCTTCTCCGTAGATACTGCTTTCCGAATCGGTGGTAAATGTTAAAAATATTTAATGACGTTTCAAAAGTGCTTCTAGAAGAAGTCTAATTGAATAAATTTAAATTTAAATTATTTCCAATAAATATTAAAAAAAAATAAATAAACAGAACATCGTATGATGAAACTTCACAACAAATTCAAAATAAATGAATGTTTGAGTTTGAGTTTTTAATAAAGTTTAATAATAAAAGTTATTTATTGACAATATTGTTATTGATCGAATACTAATAGCAGTGATTCGATTAACAAATTCTAATTTAAATTAGGCTGAGTGTGGCTAATAGACGAGATTTGTACAATTAGCCTGAATATAATTTTGTAATGGTAATTTAGATTGTAAATTTGAGGATAAGGAGATAATTGAGTATAGTAATTTTTACTTTATTAAAATGGATGCTACCGATTCTTGGATTTTATTTAAAATGAATGAATTTCAGTAGTTTAAACCTATTCTTATTAAAATTCTCAAAATACCATTTTACTTTCTTGGAAATCTCGTTTTAGTATTAAACAAAAACTTAACTTTTTATTTATTTTAAAACTATAAATATTAAAGACAAACTATTTTTAAGCACGATTTCATCGATTCGTTATATTATTATTTAACAAGACGTTACTTATTTATGACGAATTATATTTATTTTCTTGTCTTATATTTTATTTCAATTTTATTGAAATATTTAACGTAAAAAAGTTATTGAAGTATTTAACAACTTAAAAATATATTCTTTTCAAACGCATAGCACTAGAAAGTATAAAGTTTTATTGGTTGTACAATTTTCTATTGGTGTTATTCGTTATAGTTTTAAAACTGTCAACAACATCAGGTTTATTTATTACGAAACTTGGTTTAGCACAAATTTTTTACACATTATTTTAAAAATATTTTAGTTTCATTTATCAAAACAAATTTTAATTATATTTATTTATCATTTGTAGTTTTAACTTGATGTTAGCGCGGTAGTTAAAAAACTTTTAAAATATTTTAGTTGTAACATTCAACAAAATTATTACACATATTTATTTAAAATTGATTAAAGACACGTCTAATTATATTCTTAAAATTTTTAAAAATTGTTAGTTAAATTAATTAGTATAATTAGAAATTATTTAAAAACGGTTATCATTAAAGTATAATAATTATCACAGTTACAAAAAAATACAAATTGCTTAAAAATGCATAAATATTAAATGTCGCGAAATATCTCTATAATGCACACTGCAAAGTTAAGGAAAACAATACGAAACTATAATAAAACTAGTTTATTACCATTTAAAGAAATAAATGTTAGACGAAACTAACTTAAATTGAAATAAAATAAAATAAGAGTCAGTCAGAGTTTAAACGAAATTTAAAATCGCGAAAAGGCTTTAAAATGAACACCATAAATCAAAAACGTAATTTAAAAATCGCTAAAGAAACTTTAAAATTAAAATCTAAAAGTTTAAACCGAATTTAAAAGTGCCTCCAATATAATAAAATGCGACGTACTTGTACGTAGCGCGTAGCTCGTAGCCGCTCGTAGTCTGGCTCGTAGCGATGCACTTACCTTGCAGCCCTCGCACGAAGTGACGCCGTAGTGGTAGCCGGAAGCCTTGTCCCCGCACACCTTGCACGGGGCAGCAGCCTTCCCGCCTGCGCCTGCGCTATCCGCCTGTACCTCTGCAACAGATTGCATATTATCTATAGTCCGAGAGCCGGTTACCGAAAATATTTCATGATTGATTTTTGATAGATACGAATTTATGTAGATGGTATTTCAGTTTATTGACTTGGAGAACGTGTTCTTAAGGTTGCATTTGCATTAAGTTTATAGATAAATTTAGATTATATATGTGTTTTTGTTTGTCTTAAAAAATATAATATTATTACAGAATATTTTATAGTTAGTTTGAAGAACATGAATTTTATATAGCTCTGTTTATTTATGTAGATGACGATTTTTGTGATTAATAACTACAATTATTCTGACTCAAACTCATTTAACTGCTTTTTTTTCAAGTTCGGTATCGGCACTTCCTTTCAATACACCCACATTTGTCAAGTTGTCCCTAAGCTAATAAAACACAATTATGAGCACCGACTCACACATGACTACGAATAATTAGTTCTGGAACGTATAAATTAGAGTTCCAGGAACATATAGACGAGTGGGTCGATTTAATTTCAGTACATAGTCCTGCTAAGAATTCTTACTTTGCCTTTTAAACCTTCATTTACACTACTTGCAGGTATCGCCTTACAACTCTTCCTTTGAGATGAGAGAAAATTAAGAAGTGTACCGTTTAGCTCTAGCGTGCCTCTCACCTATATAGAAGGATCTAAGGCTGGTTACACACGGGTCGCTTCGTACAAGAATTTAAGTGTTGTTTCACACGATTCGTGTTGTTCTTTGTGAGATATTGACCTACATGTTCACGAATACGTGTTCTTAGAGAGTTGTGAAGATGTTTGTAGGTCTTTTGTTTTTGCGTTTGTGGACCGATTTTGACGAAATGTTATGGTTTAAGTGAAATTTTAAGCTTTCCTTTGTTTGTTCACCAGGCTAGACTGCCAAAAATACTAATATAATATGTATGTTTTATTGAAAGCTAAGTAAAAATATCGAATGGTCAAACCTATAATAATAAATAATATTATTGCGTATAAGCTTATTAATTTCAAAATAAATATCTATTATTATTATTAATGATATAAATTGTTAATAATAAAAGAAATTGCTAAAATATGAGTACTATCACGAAGTAAGACTTACACACAATTATGTCATGATGTATTCTTATTGGTCAAACACGAGACTCGAGTATCCGGACTGAGGTCAGACTATAATTTGCATCCACGCTGCATCTAACGCCACGTTGTTGATATATTTACGTGCGACCAAACCAAACGTACAGCTTATTAATGCATCTGAGTGCTTCAATGCAATCTCAAATGGATAGAGTGGGGGATTAGTACCAAGCCTTTACGAGGAACGGTTCGATAGAGTTAGCACAGTTTCTTTGATTCAAGCTTGTTGAAGTGTTGTTGTGTCCCACTTTGTTATTTAGATCGCTCTAATTATTTATACCCTATTTGTGTTAATGTTTGAATAATTTTAAACGTTAGAAGCGTTTAGCTGGGTGCAACTAATGGTTTATAATAATGGAGTTTTATCACTGCATACTCACAGTATTGCAATAGATTTTCAATTTATACTGTTTATACTGCTTTGGACATTCCTTTGAATGACGGTTACTTTATCTGGTATACATTGTTGAATGAGAAGCTTATAAAGAAATTTAATATTATTGTTGTCTTTAAGTGATCTGCTTTTTTGTTTAAAGGATATAATATCAGGATAATTTGCGATATAAAGGGGGGCAATAGATTATGAAAGTACTTAGTTCTTTGAATATAACACGTTTATCTAAATCTCTTTGATGCAACTCAAATGTAAAAGCAACTATAAGTAAAGAATTGTAAGAAACTTTTGGTGTAAAGACTAGTTATGGGCAATGGAAATATATTTACGCTATTTATGTTGTAATTTTGTAAGAATATAAAAGGTTTCTTCGTTATAGGTTGATGAACTTGTATATTTTGAGAAACTTACAGCGGGTTAACTTAGGTTAATTTATTTATAAGATGCAATGCCAATATGCATACGCAGATTAACATAATAATATTGGAATAAGAATACATTATAATGTAATGATACTTTAGATATAATATCATAATTGTGGACATTATAATAAGATTATTTTTGTAGTGTAGTATTTTTATAGTTTTTAATCTTGATTTCTTAATATTTAGGCTATGTCAACTAAAACTCCAATTATAACTCAGGCCCAGGAATCACAGACACAATAGAAAATCTATTGTGTCGTGGACCGATCGGGCCGTTCGGGGCTCAATGGGATATTCAGTAAAATTAAAATTAGATAATATTGAGACAGTCTTTTGCCTGAAATACTCTCGATCGAACGCAGGGTTCTAATAATAAATCTATTCTCAAAGTCTTTCTGAGTGAGATGTGAATGGGTTATTAATAGAACTGAAACCTAACTTCATAGTTGTATCTAATATGCACAGCGAACATATTATGTACTCGTTATTTTCCAGCGAGGCATATAATTACGGTCGCGGCGCTCACATAAAACCATATTTTTGTATTAAATAAACGTTTAAATCTGATTTACATTTTTACCTCAGCCTCGGAGTTGCCGGTGGAAACTAAAAAGACTGTAAAACCCGCCATCTCACTATTGAGTTACCAAGCTGCCTGCAGCGTAGCCTGTAACTCGATAACATGCGGATTTATGGAAAAATGCTCAGGTACCGCAAAATATAGGACTAAATATTTATATAAAACTAGTTGACCCAACAGACTTTGTCTTGTCTTCGCGCAAATTGTCAAACCCGTATATAGTTTATATGGCCGCCGGCCGGTATGTTTTCACGTTTTATTAATTGTTGGCAAAAAATTCTTCAGGTTTTTCTTCATAAGATCCTTCTCCTGACAACAGATTGAAATAATAATTATCGAAATCGGTCCAGCTGTTCTCGCGTGATGTTGCGACCAAGGGAAATGTATATAAGATTCATTTTTATATATACAGATATAGTTTAAAGCTTCGTTGTGATATCAAATTATCGAGTTACATGTTTGTGATATTGTTTAGGTGCAGCCTCCCTTGCTGCCACGCTCCAATTAGCTAAACAATCCACGCTTCGAAGAGTGAAGAACGGCTGCGTTTGATATATCCCTTTTCAGCTGAGTTTTGGTGAAATTTTATGTGTCGTGCGTTGTTTGTGATTTTTGTACAGTTTTGAATATTCTTTGACAACTATGAGGATACAGTAGCGATATGTATGTAGTTGTCTACCTATTTGCCATATTTTTTATACCTATTACCTACCTAGTTAAATATATTTTATATTAATGATTTGAGGTTTAATAATCAGAAAGATAAAGACAAAAGAAACAGTCATCTTGTAGACTGTATTTTCTTGCATTTTGCAAGTCTAGCTCGTATAGCTTCTTATTCTATGTTTTCCAATGTTTAACCGCAGATTTACATACAATATAATTTATTTAACATTTATTTAGTCTAAAAATCACACATCTATAAATAAAAATAGATTACTTTAGCAATGAATGAAAACTCATTTATACCCAGGGATCCAGCTATACCTACGTAAAAATGTGCGTTAAGCTTTTCGCAACTAATTTTATAATACTCATATTATACCGAACCATCTATTCAGTAACATAATAAAAATCTTTTTTTATCATAATATTATGAAATGAGATTTTCTTTGAGTACTTGTAAGGTCACGGATTCAATCATTATACTTTAGTTAATATGACGAGTTTTTTATCCTGTAGCAAATTAATGATTGATTGAATGCTTTTTACGAATTTACGAAATCTTATAACAGACAGTGACTATTTATAGTACCTATTCATACCTATAAGCTGCTAGCTTTTAGAAATATATTGACTACCTTCGAAAATATTTCATTCGAGAAGAAAGAACTCACACTCTATAATCTCCTAAAAAATAAATTCATAACTTGTGTTTGTACGAATGTCGTATTCATGTTAACGAACCTTTTAAATGGGTTTTTCTTATGTATGGAAAATGTTATTTATATCTCATGTATCTCGTTCAATCATCATTTATTTTGGGAACCGTTTATTAAGTTTAATTGGTATATTAATTAACCACCAAACCGCCCACGTACAGTATCGGTTTTATAGATAAAAATGTTTTACGTCATAGAATAGTAACAGAAGCTTTGCTATTAACATTGTAAATATAGCGTAACGTTTATGCGAATATTGAGGTAAACAATGAATTGAAATATTAATTATTTATTTATTATTTATTAATTCAAGTTTTCCTTTAAATTTGCCTACCTACTTCAAATATTATTTTGAAATTAATAGCGTGACTATTATACCTTAGATGATTTATCGAAACTAATGAATGGTGTGTTTCTGTAAAAATCTTAACTATGAAACGCAGATCAATGAAGAGGTAACAATGCAAAGTATATAAATGATATTTTATTAGATAAGTTTATTGTCATAGGATAAAGATTATTGTTTCATCCACTCTCGATTACAATACAATTGTTAGAAATTATATTTTTTGTAACAATAATCCAAAGTGCGTATATTTTTATATTAAAGGGATGCGTATTGAATGTCAATCCGATTAGAAAACATGTTAGTTTCTATATTGGGGTTCTAGACACGCGACAGCGGATTTTTTTCACATTACGTAATTGTTACGTTGTTTTTAATTGATTGAATCTTTCAATCCCACGATCGAACCAAGAGATCGTGGATTCATTTTTTACTGAATATTATGAGTCCCTTCTCATATTTGGCATAGAAACACCGCTTATCCATGATCAAATCGATCCGTGAAAATGGATAAGAAATATATATTATGTCCTATATCACACATAGATACGGGTCTTCATAGAATTCGTTCATAACAATGAATAATAGAAGGGACGAAGCATTATAAAAATGAAGCCAGACGGCGAATTAACTTATGAAGTGAATATCGAGATATACCTATTTGGAAAAATCCCAAAGGCCTAACTTAGATATAAGTAGTTACATTTTTTTAGATAATAATTGATATAATTTAGCTACATCCAGGGGGATATTGATAGTATTTTAATTTAATTTAAAAGGTAGTGCGTACCTGCATAGCCACAAGGTATTTTGGAATTAATAAAATATTTTGAGGGGTGTTAGACTTCACCTGCAGGGGTGGAATGAAGTCCAGTGCATATAAGTGTCTGAGCCCTGAGGTATTTTTGATAGGTATTTGTCTATTATATTAAAGAGGTTTCTAAATACCTTTTGTTCCATATTTATTAAGATTAACGCACTTATTTATAATAATATGGCATAGCAATCAAATAAAATGATATAAAAAGGTGTATAATAGCTGTGGCTGACAAAGACTAATAGTTATTAAAAATGACATTGAAATGGTAACGAAACGTATTTGCAAAGCGAGACATAATATAGAATATATTTATATACAAGAATGGCTTTTATATTCATAGAATATTGCATCAAACCACTCAGAGCGCTGATTGGCTACTTCCCACGCGTGATTTTCAATATAACACTTCATTTTCACTAACAAGCTACATTAAGTAGAATCGATAATAGACAGACAAATCCCTCTTAATGATACTTTTATAAAGAAAAAGCTCCTTGATGATGTCTATTTCTAAATATAGTAAATTAATTAAGGTGTTATTCAGTGATATGAAATTGATATTTCTGAGAAACATATAAAACAAAATAAAAATAATAAATATGAGCTTTGGAAAACGAATGTATTTACATTATGTATAAAAATTATCATCTAAACCCTTCACCAAAACATTTTATTGAGGTATACTAGACTTACTTCCAGAATCCATATCACTGCAATACACAAGGCATGCAATTTAAAATACGTACGACGTACGTACTTAAATTTAAGCCTAAGAACATTGAATACAGTATACAATATCAGTTTCCATTAGGCAACTTACTAATCTGCATATGTCTTAAAAAATCATTCCACAAACATGAACATATAAATTAAAATAGCAAATAAGTTTGGTAATTAATAGTATATAGATAGTGGCGATTTTAACTAAAATAAAAGCTCCCTTGATTCACCCTAAGCCTTGTAAAGTTAAATAAATCACATCAACCCACAGAGTCACAATATATCACGATTTTTAATTTTTGTAGATGTCTCGTCAAACTTAATACAAGGGGTCCAGATGTGGTTATTTGCAATGATTACAATCAATTTATATCACGAATTACGTCAGTATACCTACTATAGTTTTAAATATCCTATTTATTATAACGTTATAATATGCTATAAAAAGTAATTTTTCGTAGACTATTATTTACAGAGAGATGTACATATTATTATTAGAGTCTGATGTGTAAGTAAGTTCTTTTATAAAATTCGTCTGATGTATAAGTTAAGTTCTAAGGTGAGATTTTTTAAAAGTAATTAAATTACGTCGTTTCCTTTATACTTCAATATAGAATCTCCAAATTTAAATCAGTGTTCAAGCTAATTTGCTGAAAACCAGCACTTCCTCCAACGAGAAACTATTGGACTGGAATTATTCCCGGCAAATGTAGTTTAAACCATCTTAACTGACAATTAAACTTTCGACAGAGAAACCGCACTCAAATCTATTAATATAGGTCCTATTTAAATAGACATGAGGTCTATTTTCGCATGAACATTAAAACTGCACTATGTTTAAAGAATCAAATAGAGGATTATTGCTGCGACTAGAATGGCTCAATCAAATGGGTTAGCTATCAATACAACATGACGTCAAAGGACTTAGCTGTCCCGAATTGGCTTAACTGACCCGATCCATGTTCCCCTTCCCAAACGCAATGAAGTGCGATTTGTTTTCAAATTTCGAGACCGTAGTATGATTGATTGATTTTTTTTCAGATATATATTTTAGGAATAAAGGACAATAATTGTAACCGTGCTGCTATAAAATGTATTTCTAATAATTATCATGTGTGTCGTTTTGATGTCTTCATTATAAAATTAATCTAGTTGGATATTTTTTTACTCCCCTCGTCTACTAAGTATATTTTTATTGACATACTTAGCGTGGAACGTTTGAACTCAGGTCTAACAGGCCGAGTTTTCAAGTAGAGCATGGCCTTAATATTGAATGACCATAAAAATAGTAAAAAGAGGTGATCTGAGTACCTATACTTAAATCGTAATAGCTTGGAATATTACGTTATTTCAACAGTTATTATTTATTAATCTTATACTAAGTCGTACTAACTTTATAATCCTATTACAGAATACCCTTTTTAACGTATTTATTTGAAACAAAAGTTCATTTGGAAATAAAAGTAGATAGAAGCTACCTGTGACGTTGTCTGTATAGCGATATTGCAAAAATTGTTTCGGTATGGAATATTTATTTAGAAAAGAGATGTGAATATTTAAGCAGTTAAAACACAATTAATAAATAGATAAATATTTGTATTTTATTATTTGTGTTTATTATCTCAAGGTTTATTTTATGTCATGTTTTTCCAGATTGTATTTTGTTTACTTTTTAGATCTGATTTTCTGTTTGTTTAGACTACAGAAATATAATAATTGATAATTACATCTGTGATAATTACTTATAGGTTTAGCAGTACAAACGTGGTGCATTGATAAACGTACGTCAAAAGAATTAACTTTAGGTACACGTTTGGTTTATTGTGATTTTTTAACATCCAGATAAAAGGTTGTACATATTATATTTCCAATTTTCCATGAGATAAGTTTGTGTAATTAACAATTTTTTGAATAATAAATATCCATTAGTTGTTGCTAATGGAAAATATAAGCCTCTGTCTTTCGACGCATCATTTTTGCGTATTCATTTCAACGGCACTGCCAAATTTTGGGATACCATTTTTGAATTCGCATTTGAAGGGATCAAGGAAACATTGGAAAATAACTTTGACATTGATGAAGTACATGCACAGATATGACGAATTGTTATGCGCATCAAAATAACATAGTTATAGGTACAAAATACAAATAAACAGATTTTTTCACACAGCAGAGATCAAGGTCTGTTTTCCTGTCCTGTGTAAAAATATGAAGTAAGTATGTTAAATATTCATTACTGAAAATAAACCTTTTGTATTCTGAGCCGTTTCTTACAAAACTTTATAAGTCTTTTAAAGCTCTGAACTTAGGAACTCTCCGCTAAGAAAAGTTTAAGATAATGGAGCCGGTCAATTAGCCATACCTATATATAGAAATTATGTTGGTAACTATGTCTTCCAAGTTCCACTAGGAGTATGAAAAGTGTTAATTTTTTAACTGTACAATTATTAAATTGTATGTACCCGCATAATGTCTTTAAATATGTAGGGCGTAGGCATAACAAGTTCAATAAATTATATTAAAAGTAGAGATAGGTACTCTACTACAAAGTAAAATGTGTGTTTATGTGTTTGAAGATGAATCTATATTATAATGTAAATAATAAAATGGTATACGATGCGTGTCTTCCACGCATGAGGTGTGTGGTGAATGTGACTCATGGAAGGAAAGGAAGAGGAGCATTGTAATAGATAAGGTCATGGTTCGACGCCTTTCATAATCTTACATAGTCATTATTTATGAAAGAAAATAAAAGTCAATCATCAAAATTAGTTTTTCGTTAAAATACAATACCTACATAGTTTTAGAATTAATAGTTACGTTTTATAATATGTATAACTCGGAAAGTCGGAATTAATAATGGCCAACAAGCCTAATGATAATGTCAAACTGAATGATTTTATTATTTCTCTAAATTCCAATTACATTTGTTTAAACCGTATTTTATAGCATTCAGAATAAAGTACTTAGTTAAATTAATAATAATTAATCTAGACAAGTGAACAGTGCAACAAAGTTTCCACATTGATAAGTACTAGGAAATCATAAAATGGAAGATACATTCTTGGTGGTAATCAGCCAGCCAGTAAAATGTTCTTGCAATTATGACGTATAAAATTTGCAAAGAGCAAGCGAATAGCGCACGTGGGCGTCCATGGGCAGGCGCAGCCGATCGATAAAGCAACAAGTTACGTAACTGACTTTCTACCGAGACCATCTTGCTCTTACTTGCCTCTCGCTCACTCCAACTCTAGGGCTGGCTCGTCTGTACTTTAATTATATTTATTACTTAGTGGAATTTAATAGAAAATTTTACGATATACATACTTCGATTTTAATTACTTTAATTATTGTCAGTGCAATTATATAAATTATTTTATTGTTTTGTAATTGACATTAAATTACAGTAATAATTAAAAATCAAGAAAACGATCATTATTTTATTTAAATATTTATTATTGTTTATTTTAGCATCATCATATTAATCATCTAAGTGAGAAAATAGAGAAAATCACCACAGACAACACAAATATTCAACTCAATTCAGAAAATTCTTTATTCATTTAAATGTTTAAAACTGCCACTGAACAAAAACGAAATACAATGTGACAAGAAACGGTCCACTATATAATTGAGCTGTATAAACGCGACCACACCGTCTCACTTCCTAATAAACTAAGCATCCGAAACTAATTGAAGCGGATGTCTGTGGACCGCGTTTGATGCTTTCAGGTAATGCGTCACTGGTTTGCTTCTCCATTAGCGAACTGATTCAATCACGAATGCTATCAATAACATCTTACTACCGGTTCACATGCATTATTATATCAATTTACGTACCGACATTTTCTCTCCAATCACATTATGATACATAAACAGTAATCGGACAAGACACATCATAATATATCTACAATTTCATTGTCCATCATTCTAATTTGCAGGCAAACAGTTTACAAACTATTACGTAAAATTACATAATCACAATAAGAGGCAGCCCTGATAATTTTCCTAAGTACTGAGAACAGTTCAACAAACTGCGCAAGAGGCGAACATTGAACCTACACTAACCGTTATTTCGTCTCACTCTCGCACGCTACAAAAATTCGCCCCATCTCTTTCTAGACCATAATACCTTATTCGATAATTTTCCATTGAAGTTATTCTTCTGTGGGAATGCTTAAGACGTTTAATAACTCTGCAATGTATCTTAAACAACCACTGTTAGGTATAAGAGTTAGTCATGCGTCCCCTCCGCTTAGTAAGTACTTATTAGAAGGTACCACATAAAAACAATTAATGCGGTAAAAACTAGATATAGAAAGTTGCAACGAATTCAATTGTGAAAAGATCAAATTCATTTGCAATTGAATAAAAATAAAAGAATTCGTTTGAATACTTCATAAATTAATTAGACAAAACCTTATTGAACGTAGTTGTACTGACCTTGAAAATGAAATATATATTGTTCTATGCATTATAGTCTCACTACCGCAAACCGTCTGGAATGCATTCCATTCCTTATAAGGCTGTAGCCTGTAGGTATTAAGCTTCTGCAGTATAAAATATCCTAATTCCTAACTTCTAAAACACCCACACCAAATAAAACTAAACTGTATAATTTAGTAGACTTTGTTATATTATAATATAGGCATTATAAGTATAGGTATAGGTATATGATTTTAAGTTTAATCCCTGCCTACTTAAACCATGGACTAATATTAGTCCATGCTTAAACATAAATATTAAAAAGAACGAATACAGGTTATTAATTATATTATAGTTAGATAATTAAAACAAATATTACTTTAGTTACACTATTACGTTATTTTTAATGACAGCCGTAAGCAGGGAGGGCTTTTTCCGCCGATGCAAAAAAGCCAAAAAGAGTTGTAACTTGTAAGAACGATCGCATCGGAAGTAATCCGGAAATTTTGTAGACCACTCAAAGGGAAAGCGGAGGGACTCAAATTTAATGCCATTAGTGCTTCAATGGTTTTGGAAGTAATGAACATCAAAAATGGATTGTACAATGTAAGTAATGTAACTAACAACAACACATGTTTTCCTATCTATTTTTATCATTGTATCGAATTTTTACTTTTAGATTAAAATACCACAATAAATATCCATGACGTGTTACGATGTGCTAATTACATATTTTGTTATTAAGATCTTTACGTATGAAAAATGGTGTCTAATTTCGTAATTAGGTACTAAGCGAATTAGTATGAGGTCATAATTATAAATATTTTTTTTTAATGACATGTTTGCTTGCAAATTATCGGATATACCTATAACAATTCAACTGAATTTTAAGGAGCTCTAATTTGCATAATTTGGTATTGTTTTCCGGGTCGCATGGTCTCGACATAGATATACACATTAAGAAGAGTATAAATGAAGTATATTAATACTCTTCTTAATGTGTGTCTTCTATTCTAACGAAAAATTTTTTCTATAGAGTATCTTTCGTATAATCATAAACCTACTTAGCTAAATTCTTAGCTTTAACAATATACCCCTTTTAAATGCAAAGCTTATGCTAAAGTACCTATAGACATTAATGAGAGAAAATGTATTTTTGAAAATGTATTACGGATAATGTGTTTGCTATGAGGTAGCTTTTATAGGTTTTTGTTTTAAAAATAATAAGTATTATCATTAATGATTCCCCACGTCGGGACAAAGATTATATAAACTAAACACCGTAATTATTATTTACAAAAATAACTCTTCACTAAACCAACACGAGATACAATCGTTACCATTTAACAAGCGTGCCGCGCGTAAGTGGATAATTAGAATGTGGATATAACACACTTCGCGGAGTCTGCACTGAAAGATGTGATTTTACGCTCCGTGAAACCGCCATCTCGATGCGAACGTATTGATTTATTTTATTGGATTAAGCGGAATCTATTATAGTGTTCATTTATCTGTAAATGCTACTAGCTGACCCGGAAATGCTCTGCCAGGATATCAGTATGGAATATAATTTGCAACTTATGACCGAACAAAATATTATAAACTTTAAAAATATTAGGTATATGCGTAAGGTATAGGTAGTAATTGTATGTATATCCATAATACAACATTGATTTATGAAAACTACAGATTTCGTCTTCTAAACTGTAGATTTAGGTTTTTAAAACGATTAAATTTTGATCAGTGTGACCTTTCCTTTATACATATGTTTTTAAAACGGTATCATTACTATTTTTTACCAAATTTGAAGAGATAGTTTTAACAATAAGACTATAGTTTGTTAATTTTGTTTGATTATAAAATGAAAGATAATTCACGTGGCGGTACATAAATACATATTATTTTATATTTATTATGGATGCATATTTAAAATAAAGAAAATAACCAGGCCATTAAGCGATTGAACTAGTTTGAACTTGAAAGGAAGACTTTTTTAAAGTTGTTAAGTTATATTTAAGTGTCAAAGGGAGACTTCCGTCCATCAATGTCGTCCATTAGACGGTAGACTATGTCGCATTTTTTCTTTGATGAATATATTATTAAGCTTTTACTTTTTACCCATTGCTTTTAATATAAATACCTAATGACAACATTTTTCATATTAGGTTGCTGTTGGGTAACTTTATAAAAGCTACTTTAAAGAAATATTTTTCCACATTGCAAGGTTTTTCTTCCAAATTATCGTATTTAAAATCTTTAACAATATTACGTTTAGGCTCTAACATTTAAATAGTTTATCGTATGTCATTTGCAAAAATAAACGAAGAATTTTATTTTTGAGCGTCTCAATTCATAAATATTGTAGGTTATGCATTTTATTCGATTTATAGACTTATTTTTCCTTGAAAGATGAAGCAAATAGTTTCCAAAGCCGTTCGTAAACTGATAAAATGCGCCGGAAGCCAGTGAGATTGAAGTATTGGGCATCCGCTCGCAATCGAATAAAATAAATTTTTCTCTTCGGCCCTTAATAGATACAGATGACGACAGCCGCTCAACTGTTGCACAGATAAAATAATAGTGTCGATTGCAATTGTTTGTGATGGCAATACGACATTTATTATGTACATAATATAGAGGATAGCTGTTGAGGCTGATGTTGAATGAGTTATAGTTTTGTTGTTTATTTCGTAATATTATATTTATTTAAAAGAAGGTAGGTATAATCGATTTTCAAGAATATTTACTGTATTATTTTAAACCGACTTTTAAAATTATAATGTAATGCTTTATCATAAATGCACAGTTTTTTTATAAAAAAACATGAACTACTTCATGTTATTAAATATGCGTAACATAGGTACTAACTACTAAACTTATGCTCCTTCCGTAATTTAGGTACTTGAAATAAATAAATAAAAATATTTTTATTTGTGATGTAAACGATACAAAATAAGACTAACTAGATATTGAACAATTGCATGATAATCATAACAAAATGCACCAATATAAAATTATTGAATAACAGTTAATAATATCACTTAACAATTTTTTACTGATTAGTGAATTTATGTCGACATTTGAAATGCGCGCAAAAAATTCGGTGTTGCATACTGCAAAATTGATTCGAAGATTAAATAATAAATATTATAAAACTGTATGTTGTACTTAATAAATTGTATCTAATTAATAATAGCTTTAACGATGCAATAATATAGAAATCACAGAAATTCATATCTAAGTAATAAAGGAGAATGGGCAAATTGGGCCTGAAACTTGGGCTAAGACCAATACACACGAAATATTGTTTTTGTGATAGATCATTACACATACCTTACGAAAAAAATAAAATAAAAAAATAAATCAACCGGGTTCTTGTACAGTCAAGGCAAAAAGTTTAATTATTTGGCTATTATTTTGCGCACAATAACGGTGTTTTTAATTCGAGTGAAGTAAATATAAATCTAAATGTCACTGGAGTGACCGAGTTTAACCACATAAAACGTCTAACTACATTGAATTATAATAAACACGGTATAGGTACCTGTTACAAAACATAATATTAGTGTATTTCGGTTATTAGAAGGCTTAAGATTAGTACGTATTTGTAAGTGAAAGTGAATTGGAGTAACATAAAGATATTGTCATTGTCTTATAACAGTTATTTATTGCAAAAAATATTATACACAAAGAAATAAAACTTGATGTGACTGTACAAAAAACCGGTTGATTATTTTTTTATATATATTTTTCCCTTTATGTATGTGTTATGATCTATTATAAAAACAATATCTCATGTGTATTGGTCCAACTCAAGGGTTCAGGCCCAACTTCCATAGTAAAATGCCCATTCTCCTTTGTTTGTCGTCCTACTTAATAAATTTATTAATACTGAATTATTTTTCTGGAATCCCGAATCACCCAAATATACATAGTTCGTTCTATTACCTTATTGAATGCATCAATATGAACTGCCAAAACATACATTCCCAAACGTTACTAAATTACCACGTAATATCTAATAGTATGTGAATATTTTTTTGCAATTATTGAGTAATGTCCCCCATCAATCCATTTAACTGCCAGTGCATCAATTACGTCGCAGGTTATAGCCTGCTAACTGAATTTCGATCCCTCTTGCCTCCATAATTGTTATTGTAAGGGCACCATGCTATAATGAAATATCAAACATAATACGATCTTTTTGCATAGTCTATTGTTTTTATAAAAAGTTTGTTATGTCTGCGCAAAATGTTTTCTTTCATTTTTAAATTAGTTAAGTCTAGATAGGTAAAAAGGGTAAAACAAAATAAAGACGCAAGAAATTCGTGTCGCGTGGGTGTTTAAATCTTTAATCTGATAATAATTTGCGAGATTTTCTCTTATTAATATTTAATTAATTATCTTCTTATATATAAAAATGAATCGCAAAATGTGTTGGTAAGCGCATAACTCGAGAACGGCTGGACCGATTTAGATAATTCTTTTTTTATTATATTCCTTGAAGTACGAGGATGGTTCTTATGTAGAGAAAACGTAAACATGTACCACGGGCGAAGCCGGGGTGTACAGCTAGTATAAAATAAAATCATTTAACTTGTTACATTATAAAAGAGAGAAGGAAGCTTTCATCCGTCAAATGCGTTAAATTTTACATTCATGTCACAGATACTCAAAATCCACATTGTCGTATTTTATACGAAGATATGATCATTGATCACATTGCTTCCAGTGTACATCGTTGGTTACTTGATTTAGTTCAAAATTCGTCATTTCATCAAAACTTCATCTTGGTACATTCACAGAAACCAAGCAGTGGTTTTCGAACTAGATTTAATTAAATTATTGACCATGTTATAGCTTCTGAGTTCTGAATTAGATTTAGTTCTCTTAAGATGAAACTCTGTGTAGAAACATTCAATTAATAAGAGTATTCGCAACGACACTTTTTTTGCAATGAAATTTTTTTTATGTACATTCTTAAAAGCTTTCTAAATTTTCATTTAACTTCTGTCTTGTACCTAAATTTTGGCAAATTACAAACCCTTTAAAATATATAACTACATTTTTTTTTTTAATTTTGGTGTTATCGTTTATCATCATTAATAAAAAAAGTCACAAGCTTAAGTCACAACTTTTCCGTCATTTTGTAGAATGGAAAACCATTAATTGTAAGTCGACAAATGAATTTTATCGCGACTTCTATTTGAATTTAATATTTCAATACTCTATGGCAAGCAACAGGAAACTGATACATATATATATATAAGTTCCCAGTTGTTGAAAAAAAAATACTAAAAGTATTTGATTTAATATTTATTAAAATAGTTTCAGAATTCTAGCAAGCTGCCAAATCGTTATGTAGATACTAATTGTCTAAACATAGAACGACAATATTAATATTAAAAAAATATTTTATTACTCATCGATGAAATGAGAGTAATTAATAAATTGTATTAGTAATTAAAAAAAATATAGATTGCAACCCTAGCAAAATACAATTAAATTACAATATAAATATAGAAAGTACAATTGAAAAATCTACTTACATAAATAAATAAGCATTCGCATTGCCTTCGCCCTTGTGCATAAAGATACAAAAAAAACAATATTGAATTATATACGTCGCAATAACTATGTAAGTGTAATTTATTGTATAAAAATATAAAACAATTTTTATAAATTAATATTTAAATATTATTAAGGAAAACATAGAGGAAGTACATATAGGTAGTAGATGCGTCACAGATCACAAATTTAATATTATTAATTAACGCAATGACTTAAAAAAATACAATTAAATATTTCTTAAACACTTTTTACAAGTTATCATAACGCTAAATAAGTTTATGCTATAATAATATTATTTTTGTATGATTATATCTATTTGGAGTTCTTCGAAATGTTCAAATCAGTATTTAAAGCATAGGTACTTTTTAAAATATTTGTCTAATCAAAACAATAATAAACTAGATACAGTTCGAACACGTCAATTACTTTATGTCTCTGTAAAAAGTGTTCAAAGCCTAGGTTCAAAGGTTTCTTTCACTTTATAGTTGAAGACAAACTGAAACCGCAATCAAATCATTTTTAATTGTTTTCTAAGCGTCTGCTGAAGTATTTCGATATTTATTTTCCATTAACTGGACGTCTTATTAATGAATATTTTTATGAAAGCTATGAGGGTCCAGACATTCTCCAAGTATTGCTAGATGAATGACATTCCTTCCTTGTTTGAATGTAGACTTAAAATTTAATTATATTTCTTGACTTCAGTGTTTGTAGTATTTAGATGTTTATATTGTGTTTATAAAGTAGATGTTTTTTAATTATAAAATGTAAGTATGGACGCTTGAAAACGAAACTTGATAAATTATTTTTACCGATATTGAAATGTGCGTGAAGGAAGTAAATCATTATTTATGAAATGAATTAATTTATTCCTGAAAGATTGTTATCTTCTTCTTATATATAAAAATGAATCGCAAAATGTGTTGGTAAGCGCATAAC
>CAJQZN010040492.1:126328-148187 GCA_907164685.1 Colias eurytheme
TAAATTTTGAGGTTATGTGAAAAAATTGTCAATACAAAAGTTGTAGATCTTTTTATTATCTACAACTTTGCCATTGAACTTTTTTCCGTAGGACTTGTAGTTTTGTCGGAAATCAAGAGAAACCATTTTTTTCTCTTAAAAGCTCCCTCCTCCCTTTTCCCGAACTCGGATTGACCGTAATTTATTTTTCCTTTAATTTTCATCATATTCCCCTCCTTTTCTAATGGGTTTCATCCGACTGCGATTTTCTTTTGTTTCAAAAATTATCTACTCTAGTCTACTAGCCGTATTTGAGTCCAATAGATATTTATAAGATGTTATTGTCAGAGTTACTCAAAATGGAGAAATAAACCATCCACGCGAAGACCGACATCCGCGCGGACGGAGTCGCGGGTGGAAGCTAGTAATAAAATAAAACTAACGAATATTTTTAATAATATAATTATGCATTCATAACATATAATTAGTCAAAACAATATGCATAGACTGTAATTAAACCTGCAATACAAACAAATCTCAAAACAGAACCATAGCTTTTATGAAATAAAAAATATACAATATTTATTTATTAATATTTCGGTAGATTTCAATTTTCTACAATGTTCTATGTAAGTACGTAGTATATAGAAGATTTAAACAATATTCTTTTGAAATCTATTGTGTAAATTATCTTTCTTTATAAATAAAGTAACATATGACTCCTGAGAAGACATAGCCAGGAATATTATGAATGAAAAAAGCGATCGGATTTCGGCTTTGATAACGAATTTAGCAGAATCTTAGATATTATTCATGTAAGCTGAAGAGTTTGTTTGTTTGTTTGTTTGAACGCACTATAATCTCCGGTACGTGATCACTGAGTATACCACGGGCAAACGGCTATTATGTACATTATATAGGTGTCTACACAAACACACGGGCAATCCCGATATGTATGTAATATATAAGTTTATTTTTTTTACTTTTATTTAGAAGGAAAATCAGATACTGCAGGATCACGCGCAGGAAATCTTTACTCTCGGGATCGCGAGAGTATCTTAGGAAAGCTTGAGATTGAGATTAACTATTAAAATTTAAAAATATATATATATGTAGATATATATGCATGTTGTGTTGAAAAAAGTGTTTATTTATGTAAGAACAATCTAATCTATCATCACCGGGGGCTTACAAAGTCTGCAGGCATTAGAGAATTTCTATGAATACTATAAATCAATCGAGCATCATGCAGCGAGCAGTAAAAGGTAAAAGCAAGTAATAACTAATAATATAATCGTTTTGAACTTTGCCATCCATGGAAGGTTCGATGGAAAACATTTACAGAAATTGCTCGAAGTTCAAGGAGCTTCAGGTAATGTGGCATTCATTTACAATTACAGTCGCAATCACATGCAATCAGGAGTTTCGAATGAATATGCTTGTAATAATGATTGAATAACGGTTTGATTCAGAGATCATCGAACCAGAAACTTTCAATCTTAAGTAAGCAATTAGATTGTTTTGAAAACATTTTCGTTCTCTCGTTTGTAATATTGTGTCTCTTTGCAATGTAATAGACGTAATATAACAATTATACCCACATTTTTGGATTAAATATTAAGTTCATGAATCAAAATTCTATAGACTACTAGTTCTATCACTTCAAGGAAAAGGGATCTATCTTTTTAAAACGAAAACTATAATAAAATTACATCTTAAATACCTAAACACCACTTATTGGTATGGATGGTTGAAGGGAATGAGAATCGTTAACAATTAGCGTTAAACACCAAGCGAATTATTATCATACTTTGTCTCTTTCAAAGAAAAATAGTCAATGACTAATTTATAATCAATTAAGAACCTCTTCAAGCCTACGCGGCAATACCTGCGTAGAGTATGTGAAAAACTTCCTCTAAATATAGTGTTTACGTCTTTTATCAAATCATAAATGTCTTTCAGCAGCTTTGCATTCGTCTTTCTTTCTATATTGATTTAGAGGAATATTAGTGATTATTAAGAGGAAATGAAAGCGGTAGATTTGAGAGTGAACCTAACCGATTCCTGTATAACATGAATGCTTAGCCGGATGACAATTCAAGAATTTTGTCCTTTATCCTGTTTTGAGATGAATTTTCATACAAATTTTATTTTCGTTGCCATAATATAACTTAGATGACCTACAAATACTTTACTTATAAAATTATAACTAATACATAATCTAAATGAAATAAATATTAATCAATTGACCGAAAACGAAAACCTAGTGTAGAACCCAAATGTAGATAATTGATAAGGTTAAAAATGAAAATCGTATAGAATCACAATAAGTTGACATTTAGTTGAAAAGTAGGTTGCCATATAATTGGAATCGAATTCGTACAACCAGCTGCAATTTAAAGAGTTCGCTGTGATTTTAAAATTGTGTGTCCGTCTGTCACGGAAATATGTAATAATTTATTTATTTTGTTTTCGTGTTGAGTTTAACTGCAAAATACATAGGATTATATTTAGCATTGCCTAATTAACATAATGAGTGACTAGATAATTGTAATATAATATCATAACTTAATTAATATTCAAAGCGGTATGAGAATTGTTATACAACAGAAGTCGTTAGTCACGGTACATTAATTTTGAAAGTAATGCCTATGCCTGGAGAGTGGAGGTGCAGGGTAGCGCATAGAACAAAAGTAATCTAAAATGTTAAAGAACTTTTTTAATGAATGGAATTGCTTTATATACATTAAACAGGAAACCAAACATCATTAAAAGAAATCTCAAAAAAAAATGTCCTCCGTTGTATCGATTTCAAAAGCTCGCCTTAACTTACCAAAACACATACAGAAAATATAAAAAACACAACACACCTTGTTTCTGCTGAGCCTGAGACGATTCCTTATCGAAAAACGATAGCCCAAAATCTGTGTTTTCGACGTTCAGATTTGCGCGAACGCATGAAGCGGGAAGGCCGCCCCACACGTCCATATTACGTGCATTCCGTGCACGTCTGCTGCGGTCGGTGGCCTACCGCATACTGAGCTAAAAGCTTCACGCAAGCTTGCCTCGCCAGCCTCCGACTCACGCGCCTTTCTGTTCAGAAGCTCGCGTTATTCGACGCTACTTCACCGTTGATTGCTCCTTTCTCACCACTCAATGCAACCAAACTGGCTTGAGTTGCAGCAATGTATTCTGAAGAGCTGCACAGCGCAGAATCCGCTGTATATAACTTCACCAGGTATAACAGCCTCTGCCCTCTACTCTATTTTTGATATTGCTTTTAGAGCATCTATTTGTGTGGATAACCGATATCGCTTCGAAATTGATCAATTTTGTGACCCGATTTATATTTACGGAAATAATCATCCGCTCTGTGGTTTATGCAAATGTGTCATAAGTCATTAGTTATTTTTACACCCTCTACTACATATATTTTCAAAACGCGTCATATAAACAGTAATAATATATTATCTATGATATAGCGAGCGTAAATGATATAGTGTAGGTATCAAAACGACTTAAATTTATGGTAATGAAAAAAAGGTTTATATAAACAGAATAAGTAATACAAATTATCAATAGTGGAATTATATTTCTTTCAATAGATATAATATTATTTTTTACTAAAATTAAAATATAAATTGTATTTCATATACAAACAATCAAAATATACTTATAAAACTATCCCAATATTATAATGATAATAACGTATGTGTGTCGTTGAATTCTAATGTTAGTAAATGCCGCGCACGAGACGCGCATGACTTAGTTACAACTTAACGCATGAATCATGATAATGTTTAAGTTAGAATTAAGTATAATAATCAAAATGCATCCATAGTTTATTAAGTAAAAGTTAAAACATTCATGGCTTTTTACCTCACTGTGCACTGTGAGGAGTTTGTCTTTCAACTTTGAACTGAAGTAAGTAAGTTTATCTCCCACGTATAATGTACAATATGTATAGAAATCATCTTATTTCTTTTTGATTTGTCCAAAGTTAATTTAACATTTTACGTAGGTAACCAATTTTGCCCACATAAAAGTGAACTATTTTTATTTTCAGCTAATTCAGAAAATCTTTTCAGTAATCAAAAGGTCGAAGTTGAGTTTTGTAAGAAAATGTGTAGGTAGAATATTATTATCTACACGGGTATTTACATCTATTAAATATGGGAAACATAACTATAGGTATAGCTAATTTTCAATAAAATTAATAAACTACCGTCCTGGAAGAAAATTATAGTGTCTAGGAAGGTCTAGGGATGGTTTCCTTTCAATTATAGCTTATTTAAAATTGCAATACCTATAATCACTGCCAGCTTTTACACTAAATTAAATAATTTACATGTAGATGCACATTTGTCACACGCAATCCATATCTGTGTGACTGCATTGTATGTTGTTGTTTAGGCATTTAGATGAGGGGGAGACAATATGGTTTATTATTTATTCGAAACCTTGAACTTTGAGATTTTTTATGAAATGTACGATTCTATTCCTTTTGGGTTAGTAGGTACATAGTGTATTACTATTAATTAACTGAATACCATGCCCGGGGGGTAAATTGTGATTATATTCAATATATACAATATTGCTGATACAAAACATTTACTGTCTTCAAAAACAATGTCCACTCCATAATGCATACATACCTATATCGTTCTTACAATTTCAAATATTTTTTCCTCCAAATACTTCTCATCTCTATGAAGCTACCTTTAAATTATGGTACAGTAAATACAATAATTATATAGTTATAATTCAATAAAAATGCGGAAACCCAAAGGAATCTAGATGATTCGATTTAATAATGAATGCATATGGATACTATAATTTTACGTAATTCACCGCCACCAATGAAATGAAACTTATTTGATATAACGGTATAATAAAATCGTCTGCGGGATGAAACCTTCAAAACACTTATTGAATTTCAAGAGAATATTTACAATTCTTATAGGACGCCGGCCGTGACGCGCGCCGCCCAAATGGACAAAATTTTCAACAGTAGCTATGCAATGTGTTTATTTATAACTTATGAATGATCGAAGATAATTGAATACCTACGTGTGGTTATAGTTATTGAGCGTATGGTATGAGGATTGGTTAGGCGGTATTTGCTGTATTATGAGCAATGAGCATAGATTCAGTCCACGGCTTTGAGGTACATAGGTTTAGGTATACAGGGTGTAATCGTTAAGTGTGCACAGGCGATTATTCCGTTACTATTACAGATATAAAAAAACTTTTAACTGATATCGAAAGTACTTAACCTAATGAGTAAAATGGCCATTATAATTTTTTTTAAATAAAACGAGAAATATCTAAAAAAATAACTTGAAACCCTCCCATACATTTAGTATGAGATACGAATATCCCATGTACATTAAATAGGAAAGATTTTATCTTTTTCTTTCTTTTTTTGGTTTTCTGCTTTAATTACTTCGCAAATTTGAAGGGAAGTTAATTTAGAAACTGTAAATAGAGCTCCTCATTGTATTGCACAATGAGGACATCACTTCGAAAATCTGCTATGAATACAAAATGTATGGGAAATAAAATATATGGGAGCGTTTAATGTAACATTTTTTGATATTTCTCGTTTTATTTTTAAAAATTTATTATGGCCATTTTACTCATTAGGTTAAGTTCTTTCGATATCAGTTTAAAGTTTTTTGATATCTGCTGCAATAGTTACGGAAAATTCGCTTGTGCACACTTAACGATTACACCCTGTATAGATAGTAGCACAGACTAATAATAATATACTACGTATACAAATAGTAGTGTACTATATTGCTATAGGTATGTATTGTGTTTCTCAGCGTTATCATCTATCTATGTAGATTTCAGACGCGTCTGTTGAATAGTTTTTATGTGAATAGTTATGATGACTTTACTTTTGGATTGTTAATATTAATAAAACAGCATAACTAAGTATTTTTTTGTATATCGGTTAGTTCGGAAAATTCCATTTTGATCGTGGTAAATTAAACCAATCATCTAACAGTTTAGACGTACCTTTCACATGGTCTTAAAAATAACTCAACAATCGCGAAGCCAGAGCAAAATATATAAACTATTTCAAATTGATAGTTTAAACGTTATAGATACTTATAAGCAATCTAGTAAGTTGATTCAGATACACTAAACCTGCAATTACTATTGCGTAATCAGACCAATCAATCGAAACAATTCTTTCAATGACAACTAAATTTCTTGTCACGACCTAACTTTCCAAACTACTGGTAATTGGTATAATGTATTATAGTTTAATCAAAATATAACTGTACATAAGAATCATGTATATTGTAAAGAAACCAAAAAATAACAAATCCTACCTTGAAACTACAAACGTGAATGTTTAATGAGACTTTTTTATATAAAAGCAATTGTACTCAAAATTATACTTTAACAATTTTAGAGAAAAAATTGCAAACAGCATAACAATAATATAAATCCATGCAGCGTAGTTGTACCGTGTAAAAAGCACAGCTTCTATGACGCTTGCGCAGGAAGACGTGTAGGTCTTTGAACCCGGTATAGCTGTTAGAAAACACAACGCGTTGCAAATGAAACCTTATTCTAACGAACTACAATTTAAAATCAAATGAAAATATAATGTGCGAGTGTTAGCATCTAATCAAATACGTTGCAAAACAGTTGCAATAGAATTTGAACATCACGTCCTTATGTTAAAGATCATTTTGTGTTTCGATCGAACGGAAAGGTTTTGCAAAGCAATGCCATTAGTGGATAGGCCGGCTGTCTCACAAGATTTGCTGATAACCAAGATTAAGTTCAAAATTAGTACTGTATGAGACTTTCCATCCAAATCAATATAATCTGGTAGATGGATAACAACATTAAGTCAGTCAGTAGGTACTTTTACGAGACAATATACATAAAATATTCTGAACATGTCTACATCTTCCTGTATGCCATATTAATCTGTATAACACTTTCACTTATTTTTATTGTATGCGTAGTAGATACTACGCAAATCCTTTTTAAATAAAGGTATTATATAAATTACAAAATCTAGAATTAAAGTCTGTGGTTCAATCTTGAAGGAATTAGAAAAAGCGGAAAAAGAAACCCTCACAAGCTGAAATGTTGAAACGTGAAAATATGTTTGTTTGTTTGTCCGTCTTACACGTTGCAACACAGCAACTGACTGACATATTTTTTTGTAAACATTTCCTGGCAATCAAATTTCAACCACCCGAGCAAAACCGCAGGCTGAATCTTGTAAAGTATTATCTGAAATAATCTGAAATTGTGTATCTTATACATATAATCGTTGGATCTAGATAACTGTAACACTTTTCATTACGCCCGTACGTGGAATTCACACGGAATAATTTTAAAACCTGTTTTTATCCGAGTAGGTATCTAAGTTCGTTAAAAATGCATTTTTAAGGCAAATGTCAAATATAATCACGCAATCCCGGAATAACTAGCTTATAGCTTCTAACGTTGGTGCATCGCACTCGATCACCGTCGAGCTTATACGAAGCTATATTTATTTTACAGAGCTTTTTATAGGTTATAAAGTACCTACCTTCGTTTTATTAAAAAGGAACTCAATAATATTATGTTTACTATTAGCATAGGTACTTAGGTCTAAATAATTAGGTATGTTGTGAATCTAAGATATAATTTTTTAAGACGACAAAAAAAGTACGATGTTCAAAACCTTTTATATCAACATCAATGACTAATTTGCTCATAAAATACATATTCAACGATACACAATACTCAAGTTAGTTATAAAAGATATTCGTTACTGTATATTGTACTATGTATCTGTTACTGAGTTACAAAAATTTGTAGGAACCCATCTACCCTAAATTAGCCGGTATCGATCTGTTGTTTACTAGCTGAAAATATCCCCATACATCGTCAAAGAAAGCGCTAACGGCTAGTAACTCACAAAAAATAAGTACAGTAAAACTATAATAATATTACAATATAATATTCATTATAAATATTTCGCGTTTTTACCTTCTCCCCGTGGTTGCTTAGCTACCTATTGATAAGACCCCCAATTGTGCTATACATATAATTCTGGTATCATATTGGTTATTTTTCTTTATATTCTAATTCATGTATGTACACTAAGTAGACAAAAATAAATATGTAAATTAAACATGAATTAATCCAATTGTAAATTAAGTTTAATCCAATCTATCATTTCGCTAGCTACAAGCTACAAGCACGCGGTTTACCACGCCGTGATTCTACCATAAGTGGTGTTGTCATGTTTTTCTGTTGCCAATCCCTACAGCTTATATAAGGATTAGATAAAAAATGATCGGTCATCAACACCAGTAGCCTGAGAATAAATATTTGCTGCTTCGTGCGTGTTTGATGTCTTTTTTTATCGTAGTAAAATGATTTTAAACGATGTGTTTCGCCCGTCGTTAGATAAATTAACACCTATCTTTATTAGTGCAAGAGTTGAGAAATGCAGTAGATAAATTGCAGTTTTAGGTATTTATAGAATTATGTAAGGACGATGATGGTCATTAGGTATAATAATTACCTATGATAAATGGATTTTATCATTATTAATAGTTATATGAATAGAGATGAATAGTTTTTTAGTTATAGTGCCACAAACTTATCTGACCCGGTGACAGTGTCACTGATGTCGCTTTCTTTTATATAAACAAAATATTCCGTATGAAAAGTCTGTGAAAATGTGACATTTCAAAATGGCGGCACGTAGTTCCAGTTTTTGCCACCGGGTCAGATAAGTTTGTGGCACTGTATCATTTTACGGTTTATCTGAACTGTCAAATGGCAATGTAGGTACATCTTTATCTGAACTGACATATTATAATTCTTTTTTTTTCAAGATATTATAATATATCCTGTTTTCTTATTTCCGACCAAAACAAAGTATCTGATCGGGATCCAAGGGCAACATTAAATATTATGTGCATAAATGTACAGCATTCGCACGGAAGCTTACCTGGCGAGCCTGCAACCGGGGACTCAGGGTCTTCTTTAAATCTAAAACAAAATAATATTCATCAACATATACAAGAAATAAATACATTTTAAATGTTAAAAAATAATTAAGATACTTAAAAGTAAGATTACGTACAAATATATAATTTAGAATATGGAAATTATAGGTTTGTACTTCAAGGGTTCCTTGGACTAATTGCACCCGCGTGAGGATTCACTATTTATTTTTATAAGTAAAATATAAAAAACCACCTTTAAATAATTGTAAGATCTAGATAAAAATTTAAATTGGATCAACCGGAAGGTTTTCAAATAAAAAAAGAAACATCAAAATTCAAAATCCGTTCACCCACTCGAAAGTTTGTGACCAAACCCAAAAAAATACAGTCGAATTTAGAACCTCCTCCTTTTTTTGAAGTAGGTTGATAAATCGTAACACATGCTACTATTCAAATATTATTAATTATTTAAGCTTGCTGTAAGCACGCTGTTCGTATAATATTGCAACTGAAATTGATATCATTTATCAGGTAGCGTGTCGGCCTGGTTGAAAAGTTATTAAATATTTAGATATGACTTGAATAGAGGTGACTTCGCGGTTAGGCTTTATAGATTTCGTAGTCTGAGGGGGAAGGGGGGATCTTGACATTTGAAGTTTGGTAAGAATTCTAGAAGGTGCACAAATAACGTTAATCGTGTATAAAAAACGTGTACAAATAACGTGTTTAGATTGTTTGTTTGTTTAAAAGGACTAGCAAACAATTTTAAAAATTGAGATAAAGGTAACAACTGCTGTTGTGAGACTACCCAAACAGTGCCAGATTGAATTTCCGATTGCAGCTTTTTATAAACATCTAAACATTTCCATTGATAATCCACACATGCCTACTATTCAGACGAAACATAAATCTATTAGTTATGTATCTGTGAACAAAACATGGGAGACTAGTGTACTAGCCAGTAGTGACTAGGTAATCAATTGTACAATGCGATTAATCGATCTGTCTAATTCAGGAACGCTATTATTACGCGATATACTCTGCCATTGTCAATGAGCGTCCGCATTGTGCAACGGACCGACATCTGTTAAATACCCTCATATTATTCAAACGCACGGTTGTTACGTAAAATATTACAAACTCGTAACATCCAGGCCTCAAACACGGGCAGTAGGTTATTGGGAACCCATCAAGGACAACATTTTGAACCGAACCATAGCAGAGCCAACCTATCATTTAAATTGCAAAGTAAATTGACGAAAATCAAATATGCATACTGTCGATACCTCGAATCCGGTCCCGAATTATATTCACAAATTCGACGATGACAAATACATAAAAGAAAAAAAATTGCTCGATGCGCGACGTGACAATTTCGGTTTTATTATCTTTTGAAACGAGCGAAAGCGCTGCTCGTGTAGATTTATAAGTTTTTTATATTGGTGAAGTGGCACCTAACGCTGTGTGATTACCGCATTTCGAACTACCCGCAACGTCGTATCGATTGCAGACACTGCTCTCCTATGTACCTATGTGATAAACGATCTGGTGCTGCAATTACTGTGCATACGACGTTTTTTCTTTGCTTTTTTATTTAAACCTCCGTCATCGTTCTGAAACTTTATAATGTTTCTAATATTTTCTATTTTCAATAAACATGTCATATCATAAAATAATTTAAATTAACGTGTTAAGAAGATATTATCATAATTTTGCTATCTCTACTATTAATTATTATATTTTTGTGTGTCTATCTGTTTTTATACAGTCTCTTCAAAACGCCTAAATCACTGTACCGATTTTGATATGGCACAAATATAGTTTGAAACCCGAGTAGACATAGATTTTATCCCGGAAAACGGAAACTGCAACAGCTAAGCGGGTTTTTCTATACCGAGGGCGGTAAGCTAGTTATGTGTTTTGTTATTGTGTGACGGTAATGAATGTCGTATTGATTTTAATTAGACAAAAGTTATAACACACAGATATATCATGACACATAAATCTATCCTAGTAAACACATACAGGGCTGTTAAACACTTTTAATCAAAGTACATCAGAGAAGTATTGCACCTTATAGACATGAAGTCGTGATATACCATCACAGACGGTCAGACTGCGTTTCATAAGGTGGGACTATGATCAATCATATGCCTATCTGACTATATTAAAAAAATATATACCACCTACATAAATACTCATATGATATTATAGTTAAGTTATTAATGCTCATCAATGCTATAACTTACAATTCGAAATTTTTTGAATTAAATCAGTATTTCCATAACATAAACAAAACCAACCCCCGCTAAACTTCACTTCGGCGGCGAGCCTCCTCGACATTGGCCTTGAAAAATGCATAGAGACGAAAGTATACACAAAAGAACCAAGGCCAGTTGAACCTCGCTCACAGCTGACACTTATTGATTTCTTTACATATTAATGTAGAATAAACAAATCTTCACTTACGTGTATAAATCGTCTTCGATGGTGGAAGAGGTAGCCTCGACGAGCATGGAACAACTCATCACTGGTGAATTTATATATTTCGTTGAAGATATAACATAGTACACACAGATGTACCTGGCCCAGATATTGTTTGGGAAGGAATAGTTCTCTGCGTTTGGTTACAGAATTTTCATACTGAAATCTGTGACGGACAACAAGGGTAGCGGCGGCGAGGTGATTTTGTAGCGACGTGAGATTTAAAAGCAAATCGTGTTCTACTTATCTTATGTACCTTACCTACCCATACAATATCTCCATACAATAATTATTATGATATTTTTTATAAAATGAATGTTTATGTGACAACTGAAATTTTTAACGAATTAAAAAAAAACGAACAAGAATTCTTTCACAATTACCTAGCAGAAATTTTCTTGAGGTAGAATTGTTTCAGTTACTTATTATAAATGAGTAAAGTCACAGTCGAGATTTGATTGTAACCACACTTATTATCCAGATAACATAAGCAAATATAGCTTATTCTTTCGAAACAATACTTTTCTATTCATTATACAGAACGGCCGTACAAAGTCACTCCATCCCCTACCAATAGTACAGCGCATGTCCCACTTTAACCTTGAGAATCACTTCCCGGTTCACGGGCAACCCTCACATGACTAGGTTAATGTGTTTCAGTGTCTTCTAGCTCTTTACAAATGTATCTTGACACCTACGTGACCGTCCATTGAAATGTAATCAAAACAAATAGGGCATTTGAATGGATGGTTAGGTTATTTAGAGTTTAAACTGAAATTTCTGACGCAATTTTGTTGTACAAATTTTATGAAATGAAAAAGATTCGTAGGTAAACTTTAATGGTTTTAGTGGTTTCTGAAAGCATGATTATTATAAATAAGATTTTAATAGGTATCCTTTTTTACTATATTTTTTATGTCACATTAAAATAATGCAAAGTTATAACTCAGAAAATTATATAATACCAACGAAAAAAAATCACATGCAACGGTCAACGCATAAATAAAAAATTACATTATAGGCTACTTTTGGTCATAATATACCTTTCACTCAAGTCATATGGTCCATTGAAAAGTTACATTTGGGGTCGCATTTTTTAGAGGACGCAATTTTATTTTTTTGATGTGTAGGGGGGGTCAGTGTGAAGCTATCACCAAGTTTGTGGGGTCGCCACCCTTGTCCCACGGCCGCCATCTTGAAAATAGCGGTTGAAATGGTTTTTACGATATATCTCTTAAAATATTTATCTGATAATAAAACAATGTTGACATTATTCGTTGCAAATTAAATTCTCTACAACTTAGGTTCAGTAACTTTTTGTCGTAGAACTATAAACAAAAAAGTTATAAGCGAAAATGTTCAGAAATTAGAGATGTTTATATTTTTCAATAAAACTTTTTTTTATAAGTTTACGAAGAAATTATATCATACCATTTTTGTAGATTGTTTTTCGTAGAACAACTTTTAGTTACAACATTTTTCATTAATTAAATAGCTAAGGTTTTACAGCCATCCGAAGTGAGTACTATTTTAAGTACTCTTTACTATACAGAATACGATATATTATGAGTGTACTAATAATAATTTGTCACCAGTAATTATTTTATTTTTGTTATAATAATATTTTTAATAATTAATTTTACAATATTATTAATAATTAATTATTGAATCTTTTCCCCACAACCCAGGAGGTAGAGTCTGGAAGTGCGTTTTTTTTTACGTCGAAAAGCAGGGCTGAAATGTTCTGCAGTGTGCTTCCATTGGTGTGGAGTCTGGGAAAAGAGCCAATAGCCAATTTATTATGTATAGTTACTACTGAAAAATAGTACTCACTTCTGAGCGCTGTAAAACCTTATAGACCGGGAGATACTGACACAAAATTTCGAGTCATTTGTAACAGGATGGCGGTTCTACAGGGGTCTTAGTACGCAATGACAAAAAGAAAAATGATGGTGTGAACGCTGGTACCGGTGGGTTAGTCGCGTGGGCGTTAGTCGAACTCGTCGGAAAAATAGCGAAAGTCAAACGATTTGTAACACAAAAATTTTAGAATTTACCGATAGCCCATAAAAAAGAAGTAGGCGGTAGTGTCATGCCATACTTTTCCGGTATGACTTACAGCCCGCCATACCGACGCGAATGTGTTGATTTAAAAAAAACAATTATTCAACCATTTGTACCAAGCTAACTTTTGCACAGGTAACCATCGTCGTGCAGCCATTTACGAAAATCGCCATGCCATACTTTTCGGACGATTCCAAATGGTCGCCATACCGCCGAAAATCTGCAAAATTTTTTTAATTCGCCTATCTTTTTGTACCAGTATTGCATTTGGCTTTTTGGAGAGTATTTGATAAAATGTGACCATTATTATATTTGCCATACTTCTAGTAGGGGGAAAAAGTGCTGTCATACTTGAAAAATAAATTTATTATTAATTTATATAAGTGAAGATTTCCAACACCTAGATCTTTGAAATTTTGTATTTATATTCGTTGATCCTCAAACTTACAGGAAAAATAAGTGCCATACTGTTACAAATCGTTTGACTTTCGCTATTTTCCGACGAGTTCGACTAACGCCCACGCGACTAAGCCGCCGGTACCAGCGTTCACACCATCATTTTTCTTTTTGTCATTGCGTACCCCGTAGAACCGCCATCCTGTTACAAATCACTCGAAATTTTGTGTCAGTATCTCCCGGTCTATTAGCTATTGACGTAATGAAAAAATGTTGTATATAAAAGTTGTTCCTCGAAAAACAATCTACAAAAATAGTCTTATATCATTTCTTCGTAAAATGATAAAAAAAAGTTTTATTGAAAAATATAAATAGCTCTAATTTCTGAACATTTTCGCCTATAACTTTTTTATTTATAGTTCTACGACAAAAAGTTACTGAATCAAAGTTGTAGAGAATTTAATTTGCAACAAATAATTTAAAAATTGTTTTATTATCAGATAAATAGTTTAGGAGATATATCGTTAAAACCATTTCAACCGCTATTTTCAAGATTAACAAACATTGTTCAGTGCTATCGTTGTCAGCAATATGGCCACTCGAAGAACAACTGCATGAGGCCCTATAGATGTGTCAAATGTGGAGAAGGTCACAAAACTGCAGACTGTCCAAAAAAGGACCGCAACACCCCAGCTAAATGTGCTCTATGCTCGTGCGACCATCCAGCGAATTATAAAGGCTGTCAAGTTTACCTGGAAATCTCATCCAGAAAGGCAAACCGAAGATATAATACTCCTAGCGAGCCAATGAAGGAGAAAATAGAAATTAAACCTACACAAGAATACTATAGAACGACAGTTATACCACCTCATTCTACTAAACTGCGTGACAATTGCAGCTACTCGGATGTCACTGCAAACAGACACAAGACTGACGATGACCTGAAAAATTCAAAAAATGAAAACTCTCAACAAAGTCGTATTGAACAACTTCTTATAAAGCAATCTGAAAAGATAGACCAACTCATTCAGCAAATAGGTACCCTTCTTAACCTATTGACCTCCATCGTCTCGAAATCACATTCATAGTTCCCCTACGTATTGCAACCTGGAACATCAACGGATTATCGTCGAACATTCACGAACTTGAGGCAGTGATCCATAGTAACAAACTCGACATAGTCTTGATTTCCGAGTCTCATGCCACCAAAACCAGTTCCTATCGACTAAAGGGTTTCAATATTTATTTCACTCCTCATCCCGTTAGTGGAAAAGCGCATGCAGGCACTGCCATAATCATTAGATCAAATCTTAAGCACACTGTACTAGAGAACTATGCAACACAGCATATTCAAGCTACCAATATTAAACTACATGATCGAGCGGGTGACATTACACTGTCCGCGATATACTGCCCACCCAAACATACAATCACCCCACAAATGTTCGACAACTACTTTTGCCGACTAGGCAACAAATTCATATCTGGAGGGGACTGGAATGCTAAGCATACATACTGGGGCTCCCGCATTTCTTTACCACGAGGCCGATCTCTTAAAAGCTGTCTGGATACTCACCATCTTACTCCCATATCTACCGGTGAAGCTGGCCAGCTGATCGCAACAAGTCCCCTGACCTCCTAGACTTTTTCGTAACGAAGGGAGTCAGCCATCTTTACACCTCTGTGGAATCGAGTCTGGATGGTTCATCCGATCATACACCGATTATTCTTACCTTGAGTACTTCTGTCATTCACGTCGAGCAGACAGATGCCTTGTATAATCATAAAACTGACTGGCAAGGGTTTCGTAGCTTCTTGGAGGAAAACATTAAACTTAACATTTCCATGAAGACCCCAGAAGATGTTGACAACGCTTGTGAGTCCTTTACAAATCTGATCCAGGTCTCTTCATGGAAAAACTCACCTTGCATAACATATCCCCCATTGACGGCATCCCAATCTACAGTCATCAAGACAAAACTCTTAGAGAAAAGGCGATTACGACGTATCTGGCAGCAATCTCACCATCCAACTGATAAGACTGCCTTTAATAAATCTGCAAAACAATTAAAGCAGCTTTTACTAGATTCTGCAAACTCCAGCTTTCGCAATACTGTAGAAAGAATGTCACCGCAAGGAAAAGGAGATGCTTCGCTCTGGAAAGCTATTAAAACCAATAAAAGGCCACAAGAACATCTGCATCCCATCAAGTCCTCAAATTCATGGGCGCGAACCGACGCTGAAAAAGCAGAAGCATTTGCAAATCATCTAGAGAATGTCTTCAAGCCGAATGATGGTAGCGACGAACCTGATGTGATCGACATACTCAGTCAGGATCTTCAGCTCTGCTTACCACTTAAACCCGCATCACCAAAAGAAATCGCTCGCGAAATAAGAAGACTGAATTCCAACAAGGCTCCTGGTTTTGATTTGATCACTCCAAAACATTTAAAAAACTTACCTCGCAAGTGCATAACATTTCTTGCTTCCCTATTCAATGCGATTCTCAGATTGTCGTATTTTCCGAAGATATGGAAAATTTCGGAAATCATCATGATCCACAAACCTGGAAAATCTCCCCATGAGGCTGCTTCGTACCGTCCCATTAGCCTGACACCGGTTCTCTCGAAACTATGGGAGAAGATATTCGTAGTACGCTTGATGGAGCATATGGACAACTGTGATCTTGTTCCTAGTCATCAATTTGGATTTCGAAAGCAGCACTCCACCATAGAGCAGATGCACCGGGTCCACCAAGAGATCAGACGCTGCTTTGAAATGAACCAATACTGCTCGGCGGCTTTTCTGGATGTCCAACAAGCGTTCGACAGAGTGTGGCACAAGGGCTTACTATGCAAAGTGAAAGATAAACTACCTCACTCTCTTTTTCTTATCATCCAGTCCTACCTCGAAGGGAGACTCTTTCGAGTGAAACAGAGAGATGATAGATCCTCACTTCGCCAAATACATGCCGGCGTTCCACAAGGCTCTGTTCTCGGCCCTGTTCTTTACAACTTATTTACTGCTGACCTACCAGTAGCTAGTGACGTAACCGTTGCAACTTATGCTGATGATGTAGCCTACCTTGCTAGAGATGATATTCCAATAGCGGCAAGTAATAAGCTTCAACGATTACTGGATGCTACCTGCGAATGGATGAGGAAGTGGCGCATCCGTGCAAGTGCTCAGAAGTCACACCATATTACATTCACCTTAAGGAGAGGCAACTGCCCCCCAGTCAAATTTGGTGATGATGTGCTGACGGATAGCGAACATGTTAAATACTTGGGCTTCAACCTAGATCGAAGACTCACCTGGGCCACCCACATCAAAAAGAAACGAGACGAAATAAATTTAAAGTTTCGCAACCTGTATTGGCTTATGGGAAGAAACTCTGTCCTGTCTGTGGATAATAAGCTGTTAATCTACAACACCGTTTTAAAACCTATCTGGACCTATGGTGTCCCATTGTGGGGAACTGCCAGTAAAAGTAACATTATGTGCATTCAACGTATCCAGAATCACATACTGCGTACCATCACAAGCGCCCCCTGGTTTACCAGAAATGTGGAGATCCATGAATATCTGAATGTACCGACCGTTCAAGCTGAAATTGACAAATTTAAAAATAGATATGCCGACCGCCTGTCGCGTCACCCCAACCCCCTTGCCCATGAACTCGTAAAACCTTCCCCTATGACCAAAAGGCTGAAAAGGAAGGACGTTTTCTAGAAGACAGACGAGACGCTGGTCTCGTCGTCTACATAACCTCGCGCAGGCAACACATCTGCTTATAGTCTTGCGACTGATTGCAGATTAAACGGGGGAAAAAAAAAAAAAAAAAAAAAAATTTTCAAGATGGCGGCCATGGGACAAGGGTGGCGACCCCACAAACTTGGTTTTAGCTTCACACTGACCCCCCCTACACATCAAAAAAATAAAATTGCGTCCTCTAAAAAACTCAAGGTCAGGCCTAAAAAATGTAACATTTCAATGGATCAAAAGGCAATGGGCATATTTAGTAATGTAATGAGACATCATAGAATGCTCGAATCATTAGAATTCAGAACATATATCCATGGGCTTACTGGCTATCATCAAAGTGTATTGTGTTCCAACTTCCACCTATACACTACACTTAGTATGACTGAAACAATGAATGGCTCCCTTGTTACGAGTAGACAGTTAGTCGCCGGGATAGGTACCTACATCACACTACGCACTACGCAGCCCTCGTGTTATCACGTTAATTAATCCTATTATACGCAGTAGATTAACTTTATAGTTTATCTAAATCAATAATTAATTATGCATAAAGGACCATTTCAAGCTCAATTTCTCAGAAGAAACAGATTGAAACAGTAACGAAATCAACAATTTAAATCAATGTAATTCTGCTTTAGAATATCAGTTTGAACTTTTGAACTATAGAATACATAATCGCCTAGTTGAAGTACTAAATTAAGATTGAAATTATTAGTTAATCAGTCAGAAGTCGGGCTAGTTACACGGTACACCACTCAACAATGCCTGAAAATATTTTAATTATTTTTTTGTTTTTCTATATGGATATTTATGTTTTCTATTTGTCTCGACTTGGACATGTACCTACCTACGATATGTACCTACCTGCGATATGTACCTAAGTACGTAACAATTGTTTTAAATATAAAAAATAAGTTATTTGAGTAACTACAAAAACATGACAAAAACGAGTTGCTAGTTATTTAGGTAATATAATATAATAAATAATAAGCCATATTTCTATAGACTGAATAACGCTAAAGCTCCTACTTAGTTTTCATATACCTATCCACTCCGGGCCTGTGTCTAAAAAATAAAAATGATAGGTAATATTATATTTTAAACATATTCGGCCACATGTCACCTTTGATATGATTTACATTTGTACCTACTTCTACATAATGCATGTTGTCTATCAGATCCGGGCTTGTCTCGGTCCAACACGAAATTATCTTACCATAAAGTAGTAACATACACTAACCGCCTGTCCCGACTTTGTCCGCATTATATTGGGATAGGTTGTATATTACTTGGTAGCTTTGTAATGGAAAACTACTGTCTAGTTAGACTATATGTAGTTTTTTGTTAAAAACCCATAATTTAAACCTCTTTTTTAAATCATTTTTTTTCAGAATCTCTTTATTAACATACCGAACGATAAGTCATTTTATGTCCTACTCACTAGGTGGGTAGGTAGTACTAGGTACCCACCCAAATAAATATTCCTCACATAGTTAAATGAGTATAAAATATTATGGTGGTATTTGTAACGTCTATTTATTATCTAGTAATAATTGATTTACTTTAATTTCAATAGGTGTTGATCCGTCTACGACCTGAAATGTTACAGACTATTTTATTCAAGACAAAGGACCTTCCACTCCTTTTTCTAAGAATCATTAGTTAGTTACGCTCACGCAAAAGTCTATAATAAAATAATATTTATTTATATATTAACAATTACTCGTTACCAATTAATTGGCTCTTGAAGCGGCCAGAAAACTGCTAATGATGTTATGACTATTATGATTCATATTTCAATATTTTTCGAAATAATTTAGTGTTCTGACCACAGGTTCTGACGTTTTTTTTTCACAAATAAACACGCTGTAAATCTATTGACACAATGATTAGAGCTTGTAATTTTATTAGATTATGAATTTTGGTAGATAGGTAGGTACTAGGTACTTAATAGGTTCAATAAATTGTTTATTTAATATTGTACTTAATCTTTTGCTTGTATTAAAGCACATCTATACTAATAGGTACAGGTGGTGTTATAAATGCGAAAGTAACTCTGTCTGTCTGTCTGTTACTCAATCACTCCTAAACTACTGAACCAATTTTCATCAAATTTGGTATGGAGATATTTTGATACCCGAGAAAGGACATAGGCTACTTTTTATCCCGGGAAAAATACGCAATCCCGGAAATTCCACGGGAACTAAACGGGAAAAAAACTATGCGGGTTTTTCATTGACTGCGCGGGCGAAGCCACGGGCGGAAACCTAGTTATATTATATAGATGTACCTAGGTATATATAAAATATGTAAATTTATATTTATTATTGCGCTAAATCAGCTGACCGAATGTGTATGAAATTTGGTACACCAGAGCCTGAATTAGCACTTTTCAAATAATTTTAAATAAATATGTACTTATATAGATAATTAATAATTATTAACACCCAGACACAGAGCAAACATCTATGTTCATCACACAATTATTTGCCCCGGGTGGGAATCGAACCCATGACCAGTGACTTGGAAGGAAGAGCCACTACCAACCAAGCCAACCGACCAGTCAAAATAATATAATATTCATATACAAAATTTGGTACAATAGGAAAACATTTACCTTTTTAACTCATCAATTTTTGTCTTTTTAATATTTTTTTTATTTTAAGCTATTGCATTGCTTCTATCGCGGGCCTTGAGCGCGGGGACTGAATCGAGAAATTCCGTAACAAAAAAACCTCACGCTCCCCACTCCGACGGACATGGAGGTGTGGCTTGAAGGCATGCTATGCAATAGCCATAGAGTAACTTATATAGGATGGGTAGCAATAGCTTTACCGCGGCAGTCCCCGAGTGCCATACGTCTTTTTTTATTTTAACTTTAACTTAGATAATATTATGGTGTTAGGGTTATTCTAAAAAAATTAGATAAAAATCTTATAAAAATATATAGTATTCTGTATTTGCACAGATAAGATTAGTTTTATGACATTTTATAATATGGCAAATTTTGACAGTTTAATGTCAACTGTCAATGTCTGCCAAGTTTTGCATGGTCTGTGGGACCTCATCAGTCATCAACTCCAAAACTGTCCTGATTTATTAGAATTTTTTAAATTCTTGGAAATTCATAAGGAAATGTACATTCCTTTGTGTTATGTACGAACGAGTTTTCTTTTATTGTTCTAAATCCATAGGTCAAATGGCGGTCTCGAAGTTCCATTTAAAATAGGATTAATGCGATAATGAAGAAATATTAAGTTTATATATTTTGTACTCGGCGCAGCGAGTATGTTAATCGTGTAAATAAAAAAAAACACCATAAATGTCCTCCAAAGTCATGGAAACGCGTTATTATGAGGGATGTGGACGTGAGGGGCCCATACGGTGTATATTTTTGGGTGAATTTCACCCTGTTGCTGGCCCCAAAATAGGATGTCAGGTAAGTTTTTTTACTTTCCTTAGGTATACAGGTATATATTATATGCTTTGGCGCCCACATGTGCAAATTTTGCAATTATTACTGTTAAGGAGAACTCTTTGTTTTTAATATTTAACATTACCATATACATTTTAGTTCCCAGAAGACTACATTTCAAAGGAACTGTTTGATTCTATCAGTGCTTACATCATTCCAAAACCTCAAATCCAGAAATGCACAATGACTGTGTAAGTATTGTACAATAATATTATTAAGAAATGGTGTTCATAACAAATTACTGCATTTTTTTTTCATTGATTTTGTTAGATTTACAAAACAAATTACAGTATTAATCAATATGATAAATAAAAAATGTCATCCACATTCATTAAATTGTATCATAGTGAAAAGTGATTGAGTGATGAATTTTATTTGATTTAAATTTTCTTTACAGCAATGCTTTAGGTCACAAAATAGTAGGCTATCCGATACGAATAGAGAATCCAAGATATGAACGCAACATGTATCTCTTCAACTTGTGTTTTGTGTGCGACAGCTGGTCCAAAACTGTACAGTATGAACCTGTTGTTAAAAAGCTCGGTGAACATTTGGTAAGTAAATACTATAAGAGAATTAGCTAATTTATTGATAAGGAAAATGTCTTATTTTGTGTGAGCCTTTACATTTTATGCCTAATTCCTTAGTAATTTACAATAATTTCAGGCTAAAGGACAATGCCCACCTTCCATACATTTGAAAACCTGATAAAGAA
>CAJQZN010040493.1:461-41265 GCA_907164685.1 Colias eurytheme
CGAAACGGGTGGACCGATTCTCATGAAATTTTCTGTGCATATCGGGTAAGTCTGAGAATCGGCCAACATCTATTTTTCATATGTACCACGAGCGAAGCCGGGGCGGACCGCTAGTTTTTATATAAATATACAATACAATACAATGTAATAAGCAGAAGCTTTGTTAGAAAATACCTATAGTTCATAAATGTGTTAATATCTAAAATTGAATCTTTCCTACGCATGTGTTTATGAAACAAAATTATAGGACAGAAACGATTGAATTAGAATTTTGGCAAAAAAATGATAGCGCCTAAATAAAATTTTCCTCAATACAAAAATCGATATCTAGAGCAGTTTTGATGCTTATTATTAGGTCATTAAGTAAAATGAAAGTTACATAATTAATTGGTTCAGTAAAACACCTATATTAAGATCACGATGAAAGCACCTGTGATCTTCATACAGTCCGTTTTTCATTTGAAAATTGTACAACTATTTTAACGAGAAAATATTTAAGAGCGCTTATGCAAGCCCAAGCAATTTATTATATAAATTTTTTCTTAAAAGAAACTAGAAGAATCCTCCTTAAGATAAATCTTCCAAGCACTGTGTCAAAGTAAATTGATGTTATCTGTATAAATAAGAATTTCACTGAGAAGAGAACTTCTTATTTACGTATATGATTTATTCATAATCTTATTTAACCCGACGTTCCGAATACTTTACTGCTCTTATTTTTATATGTACCTGCTATTTCGCTCACGTACTATTATTCAAAAGTTAATAGTTAATAGGTATCCACAAGAGCGAGCAGCCTCGCGAATTAATTACCACGCGAAACCGAATCGTACAGAGCGGCATAAACTCAAACATTTATTCATCCAATTAGATAGACTTCTTTTAGAAGCACTTTTCGTTCTAGTAATAAGGTTTTACCATTTACGGATTACCACCGAATCACCGATTCGGAAAGCGAGAAACTACCGTAGAAACTACAAAGAAGAACCTGCAAGAAACTGCGTAGTTACTCTTTTAGAAAAATGTCAATTTTAAATAACATGCACATCCATACTAATATTATAAATGCGAAAGTAACTCTGTCTGTCTGTCTGTTACTCAATCACGCCTAAACTACTGAACCAATTTGCATGAAATTTGGTATGCAGATATTTTGATACCCGAGAAAGGACATAGGTTACATTTTATTGCAAAATATGTACCACGGGCGAAGCCGGGGCGGACCACTAGTAAATAATATAATAATGATACCAAAGAACTGTCCAGTGTCGTGTGGTTGTTAAGCGACTACGTTCCATGATTTTTCATGCCTCGGTCTATATACTATTATGATCGTGGCTCTACCGTCTTTCCTCGGCCAAAGCCAAGGCCAGAGCCACGGAAAAAGGTTCGCGAAGCTGCTCGCTCTGTGTGGACCGCTTATTGAATAACATTTGTCGGGCTATGAGTGATGAGCCAGATTTATCACACTTTTGATAAATGATAAATTACAATGTTTTTCATTAAAACGACAAAGATTTGTCACACAAAGTCCATTTATTATTTCATTCTCAAGTTTAGTTTCCTTGACACAATTTAGCTTATATCCTTCGCCAAGGTTCCGGCAATATTACAATTGAGATTAAACTCTAAAGTTTCAGTCGTGATGTAAATGTTCTAGACAGAAATACAGAATTGCCTTCGCATTAATAATGTGAAATTCCGAATCTTTAGTCCAGTATGTAGTTCGTTTGATAGAAGAACCAAGTTCGATTACCGGTGGATAAAAACAAAAAGTTCATTCTCTAGCAAGGCAAGAGGCTGATCACGAACAAGCTCGTTAAGAAAATCGATTTTGAAAACAAACGTGAAATGCATCCACGGCAACAAAAGCTTTACTGGAATTGAAACAAATTCAAAAGTATTTTACTTGTTCCTCTTAAATACTAGCTAAAAATAACTTCTTATTTTGTAGCAACAATGATTTATTTCTAGTGTATTCTTGGTTTAGACGTTTGTTTTATACTTAATGGTTCTGTCAAAATTTAACTATCTATAAAGGAAGCGAGTTCAATTAAAATCATATTGTTTTCTTGCAAGAAAGCTCTGATAACATCTTAGTTAAATAAAACGTAGATGCGAACTTTTTGCAGTAAATATAAAGTAGGATTCGTCAAAAACTCATATTTTATTATTATAATTCACAATTTCTATAAAAGCAATGCGATCAATTATTTCTTGAACAATCAGAGTAGGTATACAAAAAAATTGCACATCAAAGTCGTTACCAATTTACAACAATGTCGAATAAATAACAAATACACCATAATGTAAGGTATCTAACCATTCAATAGAGTGTTTTTGGATCATTACGTATTCAATGAACACATTGATGAGGTTTTGATATCGCTAGATGATATACTGTATAGGTTAAATTTTTTCACAAAACATCACCATAACATTTTTCCATAACATATATTTTAAGTAAACATGTTAGTGTGGAAATTTAAAAACTAAGATACTTAGTATAAAATATCTTATAAATATATCTATAGATATATCTTTATCTAATACTAGCGGTCAGCCCCGGCTTCGCCCGTGGTACATATTTACGTTTTCTCTACATAAAAACCATCCTCGTACTTCAAGGAATATAATAAAAAAAGAATTATCGAAATCGGTTCAGCTGTTCTCGAGTTATGCGCTTACCAACACATTTTGCGATTCATTTTTATATATAAGATTTATAACAAGGAATAAAGTTATTTTTAATTTTTTTGTATGTAAGTTTCATCGGGATTCATGCAGTGAAACGCAGGTACATGGTTTTAAGAATTAAATAAATAAGATTATAAATAAATCCATACTAATAATATTATAAATGCGAAAGTAACTCTCTGTCTGTCTGTTACTCAATCACGCCTAAACTGCTTAACCAATTTGCATGAAATTTGGTATGGAGATATTTTGATACTCGAGAAAGGACATAGGCTACTTTTTATTGCGAAATATGTACCACGGGCGAAGCCGGTGCGGACCTCTAGTATCCAATAAACCATATTGTGTACTCTTTACCGCCTACATTGAAACCGCATGCTCGAATTATTCAATGAATATTGAATGTAAATTAACAATGAATACAGTTGGTGATGAAAATCCATTATTTAAGCTCAACGGTTCTTCAAATTTAGGAAATGATAACAGACGATCAATTCAATATTGTAAATTATTTATTAGCTTTTAATTACCTGTGGCTTGATTTGGCGAGTACGATTTTTGTGAATACATATTAATAGCAATCCGAGAAATACCTGTTTTTGATACATTAGATGTATTATGTAAGAGTACCTATTATCATTCAAAGGCTTTTCCGTTTGTAATTTCTGAACATGTTTTAGATACAAATAAATTTCTATATGAATAGGTATATACCAGTTGTATTGTGCTGAATATGTTGTTGTGTTATATTCCTCGAAGTGAAGTTCTTTTAGTCGTTATCACATAAATATACATATATAAGATATATTGAGGATTTTCAATGAAAACCAACATTTCATCATTACATATATTAGATTTAAAAGATAATAACGTCAAATGAGAGCGAATATAAAATATTAAAATTGGTGAATAAAAGTATCATAAGTTATTAGTAATAAGTTATTTTACTGCCAAACTTTAATGAGTTAATTTTATATGGAGCAAAAATTGGACACTTAAAATTGTTCACAAATAAACTTATTTTTATAACAATTTTAAGTACTTACAATGAATTTAATATCGAAGGATAATTGTGAAAATTTTAAGTGTTGTTGAAAAGCACTTTCAATCTGAATAGAGTCATTGTGTCCATTGTTAATTTCCATTATCAATATAATAAATTAAATTCTACATATTTCTGAGACCTAGTAAGAAGTTAGAAGTATTAGAATTTAATAATTTATTTCCCTATAAAACTCTATTCTATTTACCGCGAAGAAGCCAAAAAATATCACTACGAATCGCGAAAGCCATTACATAGTTTCCAGAATATTCCACATGGTTCTTTATAGGCAATGATATAATTACATAGACTTTTGGAATAAATCGAATTTAATGGTGACTGAACTTGTTGCTGTGCCCCGCGGTTTTACCCGCATTGCTCCGCTCCTATTGGTCTTACCGTGATGATTATTTATAGCCTTACTCTATAAATGAGCTATCTACGAAAAAATATTTTTTCAAGTTGGACCCGTATTTCCTGAGATTAGCGCGTTATAGGTACCAAATAAAGAAAAAAACTTTTCAGCTTATAATATTAGTAGAGATTACATTATAACAGTACTAGCGAATATATATTCACTACCAACATTAACAACCAGAGAACAATATCCTTCTAAACTAGATCTAACTTTGCAGAATACAGAAGGGTATCCAGCTATATGCATCACGTAGACCAATTACTTTGCTCAAAGTCGAGTTACATTGAGAAGTCACAACTTCGCTAACTAGACTGCAAACAAATCCAAAGAAAAACTAGCCGTACTTGAAATTATAAACCAGAGAAATCGGTTTTAAATCTAGGTATCGATATCGAACTCTCAATTTATCTTGTGGCAAAAAAACAGATTTACCTGTTATATTTAAAAAAATGGTCGAGAAAATAAGCAGCCTTTTGTAAATAGTCTGATTTTTTTTAATAAATATCACACTGTTTTTTTTTGTGTCTGGTTTACTCGAGTATAAGGTATTTAGAAATATGCAATAAATAAATAAAAAATACAAATACATACTTTGTATTATCTAGTCTCCCTGTGAAACACAATTTGAATTGTTCAAAATATGTTGGTTCAAATCGTCATATGTAATGTGTAGCAGCATCAGCATACCTACGCTTTTAAATTTCGTTAAAATATAGGTATTTAATTTCCAAAAATTGGTGTTTCTATGGATGTGATGCGTTGGATAACTTATAAACGCATGTTAATTTTAGAAATATGCATTATTTCTATGAATTTATGGAAGTCATAGAAATTCAATGATTTGTGCGAGACTAAGAGTTTTCCAAAGTTACCCAAATAGACCTTGTAAGCTTATTACAAGAATTGGAAAACTTGGAATGAATGCTAATTTTAGAAAACATAATAAATCTATGTATTATTTACCTACGGAAATCCAATACTTTATGAAGTTTGACATATATTTTAATCAGAACATATAAAATAATTTTACATGAGTTTACGATGACCTAGTTTTCTTTATATTGTTTGAGTAGAGCTATTCTTGAGATTATACATCGCCAAGGTCGTTTTTTACAGGCCCCTATAAAATTAATATGTAACCCAATATTCATAATAAGCTATATGTATTTTAATTTGAACCTTATTCATCCCAAGAAGAAAATTTGTTATTTATGTGATCCAATTTTTTAATAAGCACTGTCTATATCGATATTTTCCTCAATATCTCTTCGAAAGAAATATATAAGCAATATTTTTATTTTTAAAATTTCATTAAAGTTTCATAAAAGGCTTTCGCAAAAGCATTTTATATAAGTAATTTTATGAATACTTGAGATTTCCTGTTTCATTTGTGTTTCAGCAATCCTTTAGCGAAAATAGGTATTTTAAATACCAGTTTTTTAATATAAATTTCAAGCTTTATACGTGATACATTAATAAATTAAGATTTTAATAAATAAGATATTAAACGCAATTGAGCCAAATGGTTTATGCGAAAAAAAAACAATAGAACCATATCCGTCATGTTTACGCTCCAACCATAAACGTCTTCCAGAACTTAACCTATTTTCTATACAAATATTATAAAGAGGAAAGGTTTGATTTTTTGTTTGTTTGTTTGTTTGTATGAATTGAATAGGCTCCGAAACTACTTGACAGATTTGAAAAATTCTTTCACTGTTGGAAAGCTACATCATTTCTGAGTGACATAGGCTAGGTTTTATCCCGGAAATCCCACGGGAACGGGAACTATGCGGGTTTTTTTTTGAAAACGCGGGCGAAGCCGCAGGCGGAAAGCTAGTAGCTTATAAATTGTGGTTTGATTTCGACAGCGCTGGGTAAAATCGGTTTCTAATAATATTTATCCAATTATCAATAACTTAAGATGAAATATTTGATTATATTGTAATAATTTGGTACAAGTAATTGTTATTACACCCAAATATGTTTGGATAAAATGTTGGTGATAATATTTAAGTTGAACCGAAGTATTTAGTGCAGTGATGAGGACCTCGGACTTCAAATTTATAAGTAGGGGGTTCGAAACCAGGCGGGCGTGCAGGAAAAAAAATGATTTTTCAATCTGCGCATGTTGTTAACATCACCACTGCTCGAACGGTGAAGGAAAACATCGTGAGGAAACCGACATGTCGAAGAATCAAAAGTATCCTCGAGATATAACGTGACATCCGCCAACCCGCACTTGGCCAGCGTGGTGGATTATGGCCTACCATCATAGGAGACCCGTGGGCCATGTCCCAGCTGTGGAAACGTCTTCAAGTGTAGAGTGGTAGGTATCTTCTAGTTTAGCATCAGGCGAGATTGTGGTCAAGCGCTTCCCTATTCTCAATAAAAAAAAGAAAAAAAGTAAGTGGCTGATAATGATGATAAGCATTTTTTCTCGACCCGGGAGAAGCAAAACAATATATAAGTGGTAAATTACATAATCAAATTTTTTATCTATCTAATATCACAATAATATCGAATAATGATATAACAATACAAGCAAAAATGTCAGCTGGAAAAATGAGTCCTATTATAAGAAAAAGCGTGGGTCTCCAATACTGCTTATACGTTATTGAATGGCACAAAGCGTTGCTAGCTCATTGACTGTACGTTAGAGTGAAAACAAGATATATTTTTGTGAGAGTGAACTAGAGGAAATGTTACGTAAACATATCTATCAACTATCACTAGTCATACCAAAACTTTTATTTGACAATTTCTGTACCAGCGTCATTAGTAAACTCGATGATTTTTAAAAGTTCACTTTGTTACGCTACGTTTATGTACACTAATATAATATACTCCTACTCCATTATTTACCAAAAAGAAATAAAAAAACACATTTTGTACATAAAAAATATATTTCATCTTAGATTAACCAGCCTTTTCGCTTTTTCCTCATATTATAACAAACATATTTCCATAAATATCATTCGTTTGCGATCTAATAATCCTATGAATTTAATGCTCATACAAGTATGTTCAAACATGTCAGAGAGCTTGAAACTCACGCAATAAATGTTTGCTACATATTGTATAACAAATTGATTCCCTCCTTTGACTGTGAAAGTGATTCTCAGAAGTATTTATAGATCAATAAGAGCATTTAACCATCTCAACTGATTCCTTCTATTAAGGGCTGATTTTTCAATCCTTGGTTAGAACTTATTCGTCGAATAATGTATAAAACTACCATTTTAAAAACGTATTCTAATTGTCCGTATTTGACAGTTTACGTGACATTTTAATATTATCGTGTAATACTTTATTGGACGGATAAGTTTTAACCAAGCATTGAAAAATCGGCCCTTAAAAGGTCAGAATGAAACAAATGAAACAAAACGCTATATAAAATTTTATTAAGTTATTCAAAATTACTGTAGATACACGCGTAAGACTGTACGTGATTTATTCATTTTTATTATATAGACCGCAAATACACAATTACTAGCATGTTCGTTGTGTATATTATGTTAAAAAATACGTGGTATACCACAAAATTTTTTAATGTCCTCATTGCATTGGTTGCTTAGAAGAAATTGCGTGTTATATATAGCATAAAGCCGCCTTTTGCATCAAATGTCCCGGATTTTAAGTAAAATTTTCTTTTGCATGCAATAAAGTTTTTAAATAAATAATATTCAAACACGCTCATTACGTTAAACTTCTCAAAAACTACTTATCTATTCCATAATGATATAATTTTTATACAATGTTCAATAAATCCTACATACACAATCATATGAACACGATAATCGACATGTTTTATTCATAACTTCACCTAAAACGATTCAAATGTTACACGTGTAAATGGCTAAAATAACACTTGGAATAAAATTTAATATTAAAAAGCACTCTATCTTCTCTGTTCTGTGTTTAAATTGTATTTAATATTTAATCAGAAACGTTTTCTTTAAGGTTTACTGAAGTAACACATATTATTAAAACAAAAAGATGAGGCACAGCTCTCTCTGAAGACATTTATTTTTTAAATTAAATAACATTATCTATTATGAATTTGAATGGCGGATTTTGTTTGTACCCGATTTTCGTTATATTATACTAGCTAAAAAACCCGGCTTCGCCCGGGAGTTGATATGAGATGACGTGGTAGAGTCGAAGTAAAAAAATAAACTATGACGTAAAAAGTAAAAAAAAAGTTTATTGAAAACGTTTTCTCATTATTTACAATACTTGTTTATAAACAACATTTTTCATTTTATTGTCCGGACTTCCGGAGTATAATATATACATAATTTTTTCGGATTTCCTACTCTTGAGCAAGCTACATATAGCTGACCGTGAGAGAAGCAGGATTCTTTGAGGTTAATGCCACAACATTCCTCAACAACGAAGAGATTAGAGGTATTCTAGGTATAAATACTGTCTGTCCTTTGGTCTTTTCAGAAATAAGTTCAGCTTCAATGATATTATTCGATAGCTGTTTTACGATCATTCTAGTTCCATTACATAATTTTGGGGAGTTGAGCCCCGTTTTCCAATTACAGAGCATAATGCGACTCAGTGCCGCACAATGCCGAATTATGCTGATGCTTAATTGGAACGTGAAACGCACCAGCAGGTTGCGCTAAGTTCAGTGTTGAAAAAAAAAATATTCATAGAGTTAGCAATAACCTCATTAATGTGTAATTAAAGTATGTACATAATAATTGGTTGAAAAATATTTACGGTTATTTTAAGTAATTTGGATTTTGATTTTTTCATTAACATTTTTTTTCAATGTTTGTACCTTCATCCATACTTATATTTATTTTTTTAACACTATTTGAATTAACTTTGATTATTTCGAAAAAACTACAATGAAACGAAAGCTTTAAAATTTTTTCCAACAATTAATAATTACTAACGATAAATCGATTGCACGCATCAATTCACGCGCATTACTTTTTCTAGTGCTCGATTGTGCGAAGCGTTGCTGTAGTTGGAACATTCAACGCTAAGCATTATGCCGCATAATGCGCTCTAGTGCTGTAATTGGAAAACGGGGGAGATTTCTGAGTAGTATGATTGGAGTTCCAATTTTCAGACGAAGGCAGTGTAATGGCATTCCTGGTACTTGTAAAGAGTTTAGAAATTCAGTGGGGAAGTTTTTCGCTGTTCAAATTAAACTAACTCTGGTGAGCGACACGGCTCTTATATATTCAGAGACACTTCAGAGAGCTAGGCTCTAGAATATTCGAGAAAATTTGAAAATATTTTCTCTCTCACACCTTCTAGAGTATTCTGGTCATTATCGTCCGCCATAATAAAAGGTTCTATAGCGGTAGCATTTGTAGTAAAAGCGCGAAATTTAAAAACCTAAATTTTTTAATGTTTTGAGAACTAATTTGGCTAATTTTATGTCGCTTTAACTCCAAAATATAAGTTAGCTAATGACGTATAAATACACAAAATTTAATAACTTTATTATAGCAACAAATTAAATTTAAAACTTTATTGAAATTGGAATTTTAAATTTCATATCACTACTACACATGCTACAATTGCTCGCAACGCTTTTGGAAATTCAACCCAAACAATCGTTGTCCTGAATGAAGTTTAAATATTCGATAACAGATGGCGCCGCTATGTAGGGTTGGTAGCGGTAGCGTTTGGATAACTAAAGTTATGTCGCTTTAACTCCAAAATATTCGTTAAATAATGACGTCTAAATAAACAAAATTTAAATTTAAGATTTTAGGAATTTTAAATTTCGCGCCACTACTACACATGCTGCAATGGCTCACAACTATGGAGACTATAATACACTATGACTTGTATACGTAGTATATTATTATTAGTCTGTGCTATGACTATTGTGTATAGTCTCCGAAGTTCAAATATTCGATAACAGATGGCGCCACTGCACTTAATTTCCAAGTTGAATGGTCGGAAAGTCCCTTATATCTTTAAAAACATGCCCTTTAGATTAAAGCGGGAACTTTCTTGTTCGAGGGGGGATAAAGGGCTATCACACCACATAAGTCCCTTTATCGTGTCGGGACTCCTTTTTAAGTTTTATCGGCACGCACATTTTATCGACTTAGTTTTATTATATATATAGATAAATATTAATTACCTATATATTAACATAGCTTATTATAGGTATCCATCCAAAATAGCTACATGATCAACTCAAGTCATTTTAGATTAAAACTATTTAATTCATTATTTTATAAACTTACATTATTCGCAAGCTCACATAGCTCATTTTAACCATAAATTGTCAGCTTATTATTTCTGTGTTATTACCGTCCCTTATACTCAAGACAACCCAATTTACATAATCAAATAATGTCACAGTATTATAACTACTAGCTTTATACTACTGCTTCCCACGTGTTTCCACTAATAATTTATACCAGGATAAAAATAACCTATGTGTTAATCATATCAATAATAATCTGCATATAAGAGAAAGTTCACATTCTAACTATCGCGTATATAATTATAGTCATGGCTGGTTTCGGCTTCTGCGTGGTATTCTGTTAAACATCTTATCCAGACTGTAATCTATCTATGGTTTAAACTACCTGTACAATAAAGTATAACATGACGTTGAGTATAACACAATAATATAAAAATGTCACGTCGAAACTTATAGTTGGGCAATAGAACGCATTTTTGAAATCGTTGTTTAATACGAATAAACTTTAACTAAGGATTTAAAAATCACTCAGTAATATACGGAAACTAGGTTTCCGTCCGCGGCTTCGCCCGCGTTTTCAGAGAAAACCCCGCATAGTTCCCTTTCCCGTGGGATTTCCGGGATAAAACCTATCCTATCTCTCAAGTTGGATCGAACTGCACATGGTGTGCGAATTTTATTATAATCGGTTAAGTGGTTTAGGAGTCAATTGAGTACAAACATTGTGACACGAGATTTATATATATTAAGATAAAGACGATAACATATTTTAAATTAAACCATTCTGTCATACGTCAGTCAGTTCACGCAAGTAGAGATTTCGCTACAAAACGTTTGCTTTAACTTAACAATATAATAATAACAAGCAACTCAAGTACGCTTTAACTTCATGAAAGAAATGATGAACTTTCGAGATTTAAAAATTCATTTCATACTTTTTAGATTATCTTGCTCTGAAGCTTGTCTTAAGTTTTTGAAACAATTAAAGTTATGCAATTTCTTTGTATTTTCTTTTGTACGCACAGTAAATAATGTTTTTGCATTAAACTTTGGTTTCGTTTATATTTAAGACTATAAGAAGTAATTGGAACCAAATTGTTCAAGTCGAGAAGTAACTAGAAATAACTGGAATCAAATTATTCAAGTCGGTAATTATGATATTTGATCAAAATATTAAACAAAAAGATCTTAATCAAACTTTTACCCGCGAAAATATCTTTAACATCTGAGGATATTTGTATTTAAAAAAACTGTGTCAAGAAGTATTTTTAAAAGCTGTCCCAGAATAGGAACAGATTTTTGGAACATTCTCATACATATAGTATTTTATATTAAAGCTACATGACGTTGAAATAAACCCCAACTGACTGATACGACACACGCTCTCGACCTTGAAGCGAAGTAAGAGTAGATTAAAATATTCTTGTACTTCTTAATATTAAATTATTAATATATTAAACAGTAAAAATACAATTGATTAGTATTATTAAATTGTGTGTGCTTTAAGTTATTATAAACAGAAATAATAGTAGAATTTCGATTGTTGTTGTGGGCTCATGAATAGACTTGAGCTTTTAGGAAAGCTACTATAAGAAGATAACACATAAAAAATTTACAATTATTCAATTTAAACTAAACTATAATAAAGCAGAATAAATATATATAATTAAATTAAATACATAATAATAATTTGGGTCCGCTTTAGTGTGAATGATACAAATTACGTACCTACTAATCTAATTTAGGAAACGTCAAGCTACAATTAAAGTGTACGTCAAGCGATCACTTAAGTGCTCCAACTTAAGTCTAACTTTTTGTCCCAGCGCGGGTTATTACCCTTCAAGAACGTAAACTAATTTATTTTTTCCGGAAGTCGCTCAATGCTTTCTATTGTATCATTTTTAGTTTACCTTGTTTTAAGAAGATCTTATACAATTTGTATTTACATTGCATATGAAACAGATCATATAGGGTCGTCAATTAGTACATATTTAATAAATATCTATACTAATATTATCAAGCTGAAGAGTTTGTTTGTTTGAACGCGCTAATTTCGGGAAATACTGGACCGATTTGAAAAATTATTACGGTGTTAGATAGCACATTTATCGAGGAAGGCTATACGCCAGGTATATAATATCATCTCACAGCACACTCTCAACAGCTAGTAATTGATAAGTTTGTCTGCCTGTTTTGTTGAACATACCGTACGTGTACCGATTTGAATGCGGTTTCTAAAGACATTCTCGTAAATAAAATAATAACGTTTTTTAAATTTAATTGGGAAAGTTTGTAAAATCTATTCTAGCCATTAAATTCGTTAAAAATAATAAATTTACTAAATATTTGAATAAGCGCTTACATGTCTAGACATAAGCAAACCTAATTTTTATTTAGGTAATTAAAAAAATTAAAACCAACCTCCAACGGTATCACAATGAAGGTCACTATCAGGTCTGCGATGACCAAATGTGTCATCAACAAGTTGACCCTTGACTTCCTCCGCCTCGACCGGATTAGGGCTATGAACACAGCTATGTTACCAGCAGCTCCAACCAAAAACAATGCACTATATATCCCCACCACAAAACCCTGGTCTGAAGTTAGAACCGTCTCTTGCTCAGGGTCCGTAGCATTCATTATAAAATCCATGTTAAAATATTCCCAAAATTTATGATCTGCGTCCCACGTCTTATTCATCTTAACACTATTGTTCGGTCTGACATTCCTTCACTGCAACCCTCGTAGAACTTCATTGAAAGTGTTTGCAAACAGGTTAATTGTACGCACACAATTGCGAAATTATATTGCATTAAATCACTAAAACACTGTCACATAAATATCCCAAATTTCTTTATTCTATTTTATTGAATTACTTTTTTATTTAAAAAATAATTGCTGTGATAACACTTCGTAAAGTAAATCACGCGTAGCGGGCCTACGACGCGGCCGTACTTCGTAGCAGCGTAGCGGACTATGCCGCCTACGGCTACGAAATACGTATGAACTTCGTAGCGACAATACACTTCAAAGCTAATCAAAGCTCAATTGTTACGATTTCTGCTGACAATGCAATTATTTACAATTGTGAAAAAATTATTAATGCAAATTTGATAGAATAAATTATTTATGAGAGGGTTTAAAAGTAGGACAAATAAAATAATTATGTAAATTTTAATGATTATGAAAAATATAACCAGCAGCAAGTTGAGTCAAGAACCTTCACGGAAATGAAAACATATTATGTATTTGTCACAGCAGTCAACGCTGATTCCATATTTCCCGTTTCCGTATTCATTATTTGCATGTTGCTGTTATAATCTTCTTATTATAACCACATATAAACTTCAAATGATTTAATATCGAACGTGACTTTCCTTGCCAGATAAAATATATATAAACATAGTCAGTACTTCAAATAAGTGTATTCACAAACAATTATTAATATTTTAATTTATACCACGAAATGGTTTTAACGTAGGTTGGTATTATATAGGATTAAACCTTATAAATGCAACAGGTCTGAAACAAGTTCGAATCCTTAACACGTAAATTGTTATTAGATCGCTTTTCAATTTTCTGTCGCTATTTAATCAATTAGATTTTAAACAAATTCCCATATATTTTGAAATTTAACGTTGAGTTGTATGTTCTTTTAAAACAAATTCGTAAATAAACAGATTATTAATAAAATTAAATACTTCTATATAAATAACGAACATTTTAATCGTAGTATGTTGCTAAGCCATCATTTATTGCCTCTAGTTAAGAGTTATTCACTTTGCATATTTTACACTGACGATAATAAAAAACACCAAAATCATAATAAACATATTTTTATAAACAAAAGGGCTCCAAATTCGGGAAGCTTTCATTTGCATACATTACTATAAAATAACGGACTGAGGAAAATTTCCCATTAGCGTGTATAACATACAAATCAAAGGGTCTATTATATTACGAGTTTATATCTAATATTTATAGATGTGTTTTAAGAACCAAATTCTGTTTCGAACTCAATGTACCTAGTTAATTTTGAAATTACAGCGTATGGACACATTTTGAATTTGAAGAAGTAATGACCGTTTTACAAGGGCAAAATACTAAGTGCTTAGTGCTTATAACACAACTGAGTCCCAATATTGACAAGTAAAAGTAACCGTTTACACGTAGACGGTATTAGTGACCAGACATTCGCAGTTGTTGTTGTTTTCACTTGCCGGTACATCTTGTCACTAACTAACTTGCTACTAAGCGGTAAGTGCTCCTGTAAACTGGCCATGTAGGAGAGAAAGTATCAGAACGTACTTATTTGAAAAAATATCTTACCATTAAAGATTAAAATTTAAATTGCCTTTTTTTTGTGTGGTGTCTCTCAATGTTAGCCAGAAGGGCTTCTACATTTTAACACGGACGCGGGGGTGAACTGAAGGTTCACCCTGGTCTAAATTGCCACGACTGACGGTTATTATATGATAAAAATGCAAAAGATTAACCTCATACAAAAGAACTAACAAAATATGTTTACGTAAAGTGCAATAAAAATTTAATTTTGCTTTTATTTCCACCAGGAATAATATTCATTATCTGCATTTAAGAGAAACGCACTGTATTTATACAAAGCGGAATTAATATTTATGCAAGCATTTCTTCTATTTTAATAATAAGATCATGATCATAATTTGTGCTTTAACAAAAATTCTCTTTAAAATGTTAGTATGCATATAACATAATGCATAATATACGAAAAGTACAAGTGCCTAATATTAGCGTTAACACAAGAACCGTTTCCAATCCACCACCTTACATTATTATTATAATCGAATACGAGGAGAGATTTCCTAACTCCAAGTTAATATTTATATATTTGAAACGACCTTCAACTTCCTGATTGGTAATTGATCATTCTAATTACCGTCGTCTAGTCGACCGCGATTTCCACCATATTCATAACATAATATTCAACCTTGACCTCAATATTATAATATGTATTATCATTACCGTTACGATATAAGTCTGGTATATTCTTAATAGCTTTTCGAAAGGACGATGTCTTTTGTTACAAGCAGATTCAAAAGAAGGTGTGTATTAGTGTAACATTTTACTGAGAAAAACTTGAGTAAAAGCACAAAAGCGGACACGACGCTGTCTTCTAATATGTGCTTCAACAAAATATTCATTTTCTGTCCTTTTATATTTCTATTTTTCAAACAAAATTGAATGAGAGATACAACGAAGTCAGTTACCACAGGTTACTTAATAATTACGTACGTTACGGTAGAGAGGGCGTCGAGAATTCGCAGGATTTACATTAAATAGGTACATGGAAATACTGTTTATAATTTGGGCCTTTAGTTTTATAATATTCGTACTAATATTATAAAGCTGAATAATTTGTTTGTTTACTTGAAGGCGCTAATCTCAGGAACCACGAGTCCGATTTGAAAAAATCGAGGAGTAGCAGAGCAATGCGGGTAAAACCGCGGGGCACAGCTAGTTATATATTAAATGTTCGAGAAAATGCTTAAGTTTTTGCCCACCCCTTACGTTTAATAAAAATCTGGTATACGCTTTATTTTCTATATGATCTTTAAATTGTAATCAAACTAATTGTAGTTAATCTTTCCAAATCTATCAGACTTGGAGATTTTAATAAAGATAAAATTTTGTTCTAAAACAAATCAGAATAGATTCAAATTAAAACAATAAAAAAATATTATCATCATTTTCACAATGGATTATCGTCTAAACTCCTTCGAGGCTCTTTGCCTCAGTTGGCCGTTGTCAAGTGCAGGTTGATATCGTGAACTCATTAATGTTACATACTTTTCAGCCATAACGTTTCACCACTTTATTATTAGATCAAATCTTTTTTTCACTCGCCTTGAATCCTCAATTGAATTGTGTATGTGTTGATGTATAAAAACTCGTAAGTCAATTGAAAATAAATTAACAAAATTGTATAAGTTACATTTATATACATAGTTTCTGTTCGTAAACAGTAAATAAAAAGTATTAAGATTACAGATTCCCGCAACATCATTTCATGGATCGATAGAAAAAGATATTAAACGCAAACCAAACTAACATTTGATTAAATCCCAAAACATGTTTATTTCTTCAATTTGACTGAGTAACATCTCAACTACATCCTTTTCTATGAATCTATTGCTTTCAAGTCTTATGGATACAGAACGAATAGATACATTTTTGTAATTATTGAAGTGAAACTTCTTCAGGCGCGTTGAGAGTAACATTTCAAGGTCGCGTCATGGTAGTACCGTTACGTCATGGAGTATGACGACGAATTTGGTATCTTTGAATATATTACCAAAGAAGTTTCACTTCTCACACGTGTGCTCGGCACACACGCTCATTTTTCAGCTCATAAGAATCTCATATATCCATTAAACTGTAAAATTTTCCTAGTTAAATTAGATTTCTCAATTTCCCAACACTGTCATTTGAGCTAATTAACGAACAAACACCTTTTAATTTTTACTGCTTTAAGTCCTAGTTTTTTTCAAATTAAATTGACTACCTACTCTTTTTTCTGTGATAACAACAACGTTCATAAATGATCATACTTATTTCTATAATTTCTTATAGGTCATTACATTACACATTTAACGTTGAAGAAATGTAAAATAATAAAATAAAATGTGAAAAGATACATATTTTTTTTAATTCACCAAATTAATTTGTATGATGTTCAAGAGATAATTAAGCAATTGAAGCGAAAAATTCGAAATAACAGCATACGATGATAAAATTAACCAAGCAAAAAATAACTTTGTCAAAAAAATAAAAATGCACGATCGTTAGGAATCTACTGTAAAGATCTGGAAATATCTAATGAGGCAGAAACCGAATTTTCAACTCAATTTACATATTCTTCATAAGACAGGGAGATGATTGGAATTCAAAGTGGAAACTTTCGGATAAGAATTTAAAATACACGATTTTATCAAACTCTTAGATCAGCAAATCAATAATCACTACATAGTATAAAACAAAGTCGCTGTCACCGTCTATCTGCCTATGTATGCTTGTGTTTAAAACTACGCAACGAATTTTGATGCAGTTCTGTTTAATTGATAGAGTGATAGAGTTTTCGATAAGTAGGTGTTTAATTTCTTATATTTGTATAGGCAGATTTATTTACAATTTTGTTTGAACTTTGCGTTTCAATATTGGTTTGTTAATCACTTGTTTTAATGACTTTCTATTATCAGTCAGTTTGACATTCAATTAGATTATAATATATTTGTACTTCATATACAGGGTATAGACCTTATATTATGCGCTTATGTAAAAGGCCTATTCGGCTTATATACCTATACTAAGTGTACACATTTGTTGCTGCTGTATATTATGAGGCTTCAAACATTAATCACAAAAAATATAATATATAAAATAAATTAAAAATCAAATACATACATCACAAAATAGAGAAATATATTTATAGTACCTTACTCAATTCAATTTTTTTATGTTTGGCACTTACTGCGTTGCCAGTATTTTTTTATTTGATTTGATTTGATTTGATTTATAAGTTTATACTAATTTTTAACAGCCTACAAATTATCATTCGTGTGTCCTTAAGATTATACACCAATATAACTGATAGACCTTAATGTCAGCAGTCTGTAAATCTCAGCACTGTCTGGAAGTATTAGAGAGAGGATTATATCGCTACCTTGGCTTGGATTTAAAGTACCTATACCTATTACAGTTAAGACTACATTGAAATAAAAGAAAGTTACTACATTTTAAGAGTAAGGAACTATGCGTGCTTCTCAAACAATGCCGTCGTATTCTGTAATCATATTATCATAAATGCAACAGGTATTCTATCCAGGTCGCCGGATCCTTTATTTAAATATACTTTTCTCTAGGGGAGGCATAATATCTAGTAAAGGAGACTGAGATGACGAATATTCAAATGTGTGATTATTCAAATTTTCATAGGCGTATTAATTGCTAGAGTTAATTGAATAAATAATGTTATCCAAATATGCAACTACGCACGTTCATTTAATCTCCTATCTATGTATTGAATGCATTAACAACGTCAACGTTGCAGCTATTTAATACCTACAATTAATACCTATTATCAATCTAATAAATTTGTGAAAAGCGGCGTTTATTACAAAGAAACAGTTGATAAATATAATCTTTAGCATTATTTTTCATTCCACTATCGGCGTTATCAACAAAATCAGTTTAATATTATCAATTATTGGTATTGTCTTGAACGTCGCAGTGGTTTGAATATTTCGCATAATTTATTTATTTTTATATGTTAATTCAAAATAATAAAAGACTTGTGAGTGCTTTCTTTGTTATCGGACTATTATAAAGTCAACGGTAAGTTATTATTGTCGATTAGTGATGCAATTGTGTGATGATCGAAGTAATCGAATCTAGTGTGCATAACTTAATAAATTATAATGAGATAATAACACTATTTGCATAAATAATGGGCGTGAATGTTAACTAATAGCATTTGAATAGTTAAATGTATTATTGTGTTGAATACACCGTTGTTTACACATTTATTTATGCAGTTATGGATATATCACTTGACCTTTAATAATTGTTGAGATAAGGATTAATTTAAATTGCTAACTTCCGTGTCTGTTATAATAATATTAATAGCTTTGAGCCAGCCGCCTCCTTGGTACAGTGGTTAATGCGTGAGCGTAGATCCTGGGTTCGATTCTCGGTGGTGACCAAGAAAAAAACGTCTCGGTCTGGCAGGACACAGGAGGCTGATCACCTACTAGTCCTTAAAGAAAAATGATCATTGAAACAGATCTTTGAATAATAATACATAGGCTCCATACCACAATAGGGGACACGGGACTTACATAATAGCTTTGGACTAAATTTTAAAGACACCAATATAATATTTTAAAACCTTTAAAGCACCTTGTTACGGTAAAAAACACAAAATAAAACACAAACCTACTATATTTTTAATTCAATAAAAGTGGGCCTTTTTATTAGAAAATTATTCAGATTTGCAAGTTAATTATGTAGCAGGAAACAACATTCGCGCCCTAATTAAGTAATTTATGAAATCTCTCACTTGTTACCTCGTGTTTTAATTTCAGAATCATGAGGTGGTACCATGTTATATCTTTGTAATAAAGGATAAATATAAAATATAGAAATGATACCCAGGATCGATGATTCTAAAAGTGAAGACAGTAATGATCAGAAGTTCTCTTATGAGGCCATCAAACGTGAGTATTAAAAAAAAAGACGTGTGGCACTCGGGGACTGCCGCGGTAAAGCTATTGCATAGCATGCCTTCAAGCCACACCTCCGAGCCCGTCGGAGTGGGGAGCGTGAGTTTTTTTCGTTACGGAATTTCTCGATTCGGTCCCCGCGCTCAAGGCCCGCGATAGAATCTATGCAATAGCTTAACAAGGCCCGCGATAGAAGCTATACAATAGCTTAAAAAGGCCCGCGATAGAAGCTATGCAATAGCTTAAAAATATCATATATTTTATCTATTTGTGATGTCTCATTCAAATACGGAATTAAAAGCAGTGTGTTTGTTTATTTGTTTTAAAGAATTATCAAACCGTCAATATTTTGTTAATAGAAGTAACATCTGGGAAAAAAATATTAGGAAACACTTCCAGTAGAATTTTACATTATTTCCAAGTGTCATAGAAGGGACTGCCACGTGTAGCTCGCAATTATCTTAAGATTTGAAACTGTATTTAAACAGTACTAAGAAACTTAAGGGCCTAATCCTAATCTGCAGCTACAAAATCAAAGTCGAAACTTCAAAGGGCCAAACCGTGTTCCCGCTAAGTTTTAGAAGGAGTAGAAGATCAGAAAAGGATAATCTTTATAGAAAATCAGTAAATCAATTAGTTAAACAAACGGAACTCACTTCAAACAAACACTTATTAATTTTATCACTACATTATAGTATAAAACAAAATCACCTTCCGTCTGTGTGTCTGTATGCTTAGATCTTTAAAACTACACAACGGATTTTGATGTAGTTTTTATTAATAGATAGATTGATTTTCGATGAAGGAAGGTATGTAACTTATTAGGTTATGGACAAAGCGGGTGAAGCCGCGGGCTGAAAGCTACTTATATATAAGTCGAATGAGGCCACGAACAAAGGTCAATGAATTGTCTTTACTACGTTGCTACGAAGTTAGGTGTCGTTAACAATTATCATAAAAGTTTTCTTTTACAATACAGTCACGTTTTATTCAAAGCACTTGTGAACTTTGGAAGTACTGGTTACATCTTTGAATATTAATGTGTTAAAATTGTATTATTTAAGGTAGGCAATAACGTCCTTATGGGCGGGCCATAGATGTATAATATTATCCTTCCTTACGAATTAAATATTATAAATGTGAAAATGTGTTCGTTTGTTTGTCTTTCAGTTCGATTTTTTGGTATGTTTTTATTTGTCTGGAATTAGGAGATCTCTTTCGATTGTTGTCTCTTTTGATTAAGCTAACGAAAGCACGCGCGGAAAAAGATGAAAAGGTTTTTGAATCTATTCTAATTTTCTTACGATTAAAATACGGATTGAATTATAGTTGTAGTTCACTTGTAGTGAAATTACTTAGAACAAATACGCAATATAGTTTTATTGTTATTTAAATTATATTGAGCGATAATATTTGACCTTCCATCCACCTTATTAAGGTACTTATACCATTAAGAGTACTTCAATAAGACCTTGTTCGGAATAATATGTAACCTTTTACAAATCTTTTTTCTCAAGTGGCTTGTATTTTCTTTTATAATGAGAGAAAAAATTAATATATCAGAGTTGACCTTCTAACATAATAAAAACAACGCATTAAGAATTATTATCGATATTATAATTTAACGTGACAGAGAAATTGACTTTATTTTCGTAATTTGCTTATGAGTAAAATTCTTTCATACCCTTAGTACTATTTTATTAAAATATAGAAATGTGCTCTGTCCTTGTATGATAATATATTAAAACCAATATAATATTATATCATTTGAAATAACCTGTACATGTAGAGAAGAAATTTAATAAAGAACTTTTGTTACAGACGTAAAATGGTACGAACCCATACTTCTAAACCGACCGCTAAAAGTGTTGACAACACTTCTTCTATTAGCTGTAATCATTCCCCTATTACTATACCAGTTCTACTTTATTCCCAGTGGAGACTTCCAGCTTTCTATTGGATCATGTCTTATAGCAGAAACGTCTAGACTTCCGTGTGGACCTGGCATCGTACCAGAAAACGAATGCCACCCAGAATGTTGTTACGATCCCACAACTAACTTCTGTTTCCACCGCCTACCCTCAAGATTCTCATACCTCATGGACAGACCGTGGTCCGAATACCAAGTTTTATATCCCAGAGTATCTACGGTGCCCTACAATTCCATGAACAGCCTCACAAACATCAGGCTATCTATCAGCGAAGAAACCGCCACGCATTTATCTATTACATTGTACAACGCAAGGGACGCCTTGAAAGTTGGCAGGAGGCTATTTAATAAAAATTACTCGTACACTGTTTCGTCCCCAGAATTGAATATAGTTGTAAGAGGCCCTCAGGGGCCTATATTTGATACGATGCGAGGGCCATTAATAGCATCGGACGGGGTTTGGGAAATAACATTTAAATTGACGGATGCAGGCATGTACGGCTTAGGCGAATTGCCTTTGAAGCCAGGAACTACTAAAATCATGTATAACAACATCAAAGGATACAGCTCAGTTCCTTTGATATTCGCACACATAAACGGCTCTTACCATGGGTTATTGATAGATACAAACGCACCAACAGAAATTATGATTAGAAGAGGAAATCACATAGTCGTTAGGAGCTTAACGGACTTTAAACTGAAGTTTCATTTGTTCGTGGGACCTACACCAAAGGATGTGATGAAAGATTCAATGAAAATAATGAGGGGTAGTAAAAAACTGGAATATTGGATGCTTGGAGCTCACATTTGGTATGTTAAATTTATTGACCTACTTACAATAATTAAAATGTGTTACACACGAATATTGAACGGATATTCCATTGGAAAGTTAATTACGATATTGTTTATTAACACATATAAAACAAAATATATAAAAGCATGCCCAAGCTTCGAACGTCTGAACAACAAATTCATAATTTTATGACTCATTAATCAATACAAAAGTCTAATTATATTTAATTTTAAACTTATAACAACACCTTGCTTAATAAGGGTGAATGCACTTTATATTTATTCAAAGAAACAAAGTAACGAAATCAAGTTATTTGTATAACTAAATCATTAATTATACAAATAACTTGATTTCGTTCCTCTAATATGAATATTATGAACTGTCTGAATTTCAGTGAAAGGTAGAGCTTCAGTTGCAAAATGCATACCAAAAGTATTTTTCAAAATAAAACAAACAGACTTTTAATCCGCTTTCTATTATCCTAGCCATTAAATAATTACAGAATTCAGTAGGAAAAATATTTAAAAAAATATATTTTTTTCAGCGGTACAGCCGGCAAAGAATTAAGTGAGTTTATTTCCACCCTTACATCAAATCGTGTACCATTTGAAAGCCACTGCGGTCATAGACCCATTGTGTTAGCGAGCAACCGCTGTGAAAGTATAGAAGAGAAGAATATACAGGATGTTGCTGATGGAGCTAATGTTATACGGCGGACAAATAGACGCTTTGTACCTCATTTATCACCTTATGTAAGTGTTTATCAATACATAGTTGCAAAGTCGCTTCCCGCGTCTGTCCTAATGTCTGTATGTATGCTTAGTTCTTTAAAACTACTCAAAGGATTTTTTTAATAGATAGAGCAATTCGTACTTGTGGACTTATGAATTAAAAAATAATCAACCAAAAAATAACTTATCTACTGAAGTTAGTTTTATGAGTATGCGATGTAATAATTATTTTTTAACAAAAAACTAAACCGCCCAGAACTTTTCAGAACAAGACAAAATTTTATTGGCACTAACCGATAGGCAACCAAATCTTTAAATCTTTAAATAAAGAAAGAATTATCAAAATGGGTTTACCCAGTTGAAAGTTCTGAGGTAACAAACCCGAATTAAGAACTTCCTCCTTTTTTAAGGTCGGTAGAGAAAGTTCAACAATCTTTGTTTTCACATAATAATCACAAGTAAATTGCATTTTTATGCATGAAATATAATATGCGCATTAAAGCATCTCTTCAATTTAGTCAGGTTTCACGAACTCCGGTTATTGAACTTTTTATCAATGAAAATATAATTATAATACGACCAATTTAAAGGGTGCCTGGTGTAGTATTGCTTTTGACAGTTTAATAATAGTATTTTAATAGGGTGGATATCAAGGCATTTAGGGATAAATATTTAAGGAGTTTGCTGAAAAACTATAAGGTTATTCCTATAGAAAAAAATATATACACATAACAGAGTAGTGGCAATAATGATCTCTGTGAGATTTATATGAAACTTCTTCTCTTACACAAATATAGTTATTAAAAAATCAACGGCAAAAAGTAATCATTTGTAGCATTGCTATTACGCAATACTTTAATACGAGTACACGTGAACTTGAACGTGTATTTCAGCATTCTTCAATACAAATTGAAACACGTTCGTACCAGACTTTAACAGTAAACATACTTAATAATCAAATTCAAACGACCTACTGTTAGGTTGGATGATTTTGATAACATATCAATTTATATAGAGACGTGTTAATAGAAGATTGAAGAGACTAAAATTTCTACATGAATTTGTACGTTTTACTATTTAAAACTATCAAAAGCAATTAAAGAAGGACATGCCTTATAATTATTATTCTAGTTCAATAATATACTACAATAATTATAAAAATGTCGTCTTTTAAGCATTAAAAGGATGTTCTACATAGTGTTATATAGTTTCTCCAATTTCTTTTTCCAGATACGCTATAATGAAAACAACAATACAGCAGCAATTCCTGCCTGTTCTATTTTGCCGGAATTTCAATTATTCATGTACCATGAGCCTCATAGTTTTGAAATGTATAGGGGTAAAATTGGAAACGATTCAGTATTATATCCTGCTTATGACGTCGCCACAACTCATTTCCTGTCAAGGGTAAGGCCTCATTCTATCAAATTTGACGGAGTAGTGATGGAAAATAATTGGCCTTTGGATAACAGTAATAAGTCTAAACATGATCCATCTCCGTATTTACCATATTTCAATCAGGTAAAACTTTTTTTTTTTGTATTTACTAATAATTCTTGTCTATTTATGCAGTCCTTTGTATTGTTAATGTATATAAACAATATGTTACATACATATCTTGCAGAATTTCAGAGAAGTGCTCACACACACTCCCAAATGGAATATCACCTTACTAGATAGAACAAAAGATTATTTTTTCAAGCATAATGCGTATGGACAAGAATCCATAAACGCCTTCAGGGAAATAATTGGTAACGACACATATACATCAGCTAGCAGTCACTGGATGGATGGATCAGTGGTTGTAAATAGACAGAATATAGATGCTCTATGGTCAATTCTTCATAAAGAACTAGTAGCTGCAGCTCTAGGAGGAATATCAGGACATTGGCTGTGGTCTACACCAATTTGTGGAGACACTGATAAATATTTCCCTACAAACCAGACGGATCTCTGCGTCAAATGGTACATGGCTGCCACGTACTTTCCAATGATTAAAATAGATTCTACCTCCGTCCCAAGAGACCCTACTTCTGTAAATGGAACGTACAGAAACAGAATGATAAAAGCATTGAATACGAGACTGTCGCTTCTCCCATATTTTTATACAGTGCTGCAAAATGGTCCTCTGCTCAGACCTATGTTTTACCAGTTTCCAGAATCAGATTATCTCCGAGAAATAGATAGCCAATTTGCTGTGGGAGACGATTTGTTAATCGTTCCTAATCTACAACCATTTCAAAGTCATGTACATATTACCATGCCACCTGGGACTTGGTACGAACTGTGGGGAGGTGAAAAAATAACATCTATAGAAGGAGAAGTTATTACAATGCCAACTTTAGAATCTGATTTTCTCACTTTAATACGTGGTGGGTCGATAATATTACTTCAGAACGTAAGTTTCTTTTGATTCACATTTTTTATTACCTGTATTTTTTCATTTTTAATCATTATGTTCCCCTTATATTTTTAATTTTCTGAATAGAACTATAACAATGGAGATATGTACAAGAATAGATTGTTATAATTCTAAGCAAAACGAATCCCCGGGGTAAATAAAGTTTATTTAATTGGTACCCCAGATAAAAGATAGTACCTAGGTACTTCATAACAGACTAATTTATGGTTATGGAATTCATTAAAATTGTCTAGGTATTTATTATCTATGTCTGTTAATGTGAACCTAAAGGAAAATTATTCAAACAAATAAATCTATTTAAAAAAATTAACTAGTAAATTACTTCAGATATACCAATTGTTTCAATTTGTTTTTAATACCCAGGTATTACATATTTAATATGGTAGTTAGCTCTTAACTTACAACATTATCTTTTCAGGATGTCAGTCAAACGGCAGAAGATACTCGTGTAGACTCGTCTTTTTCCCTTATCATCGCCTTGGATTGTAACAATTCTACAAACTGTTCAGCATCAGGGGATCTTTATTTGCTGCCAACAATTTCATTTCACTTTGAGGCTACGCAAGAGAAGCTATACGTCACAGCTATAGGGAACGATTTCAATCCATTATGTGATTGGAATAATGCGATCATCAGAGACGATATTAAAGATATCAAAATATTCGGACTCGACACTCAGTTTAACAACTTCGATACGCACAGACATATTGACGACTGGATTATATTTTGCGATTTGGAATACGACGATGTTATTGAATATGACCTTATTTAAGATATTATTAAAGTATACTTCTATATTTGTGTTATTTTAATGTTACCATTAATGGTGTGTTTTTTTCGGTGATATAAATATCAACGAAAAAGACGTAGACAAAAGATATAGTTTGTACAATTTTCATCGTTCAATTTACAGCTAAGTAACCGTATGTAAAAGACAAAAGTTGAATTTTAAATTTGAAACTAAGTAACTAAACTAATCTCATTTAAAAAATTACTGTCCATTTTGAAACTATCGAAATCTAACATTAGTTATTTCTAAAAATATCTAGTTGTAGTTAAGTACCAATAAAAATAATGTTCTGGTAAAATTATCTCTACTTGACGTATCTAAGCCTACTTATAAAATGCACAGAGCTAAATAACCTGGATCCTCCTCTCTAAAAATAATAAAAGATAATTCCAACACAATTATCTATAATACCATCAAAAAAATAAGTAATTATAGAAATTAGAAATTATATTAGAATGGACGGAAAATTAATATTAATTTTGGATTGACCTAAGTAGTTACAACTTTGGTATTCATTACGAATTTTTTATTGCTTCCATATAAGGTTAAGCGTGGGAAAATAGGCCGAATTTATACCGATTATGGACCTGAACCTGTTTTAATATCTACTAAGCTACTACTTGCAAATAAATGATTTATTTATTTATTTAAGAACTTATATGAGCCGGCCTTTAAAAGATAATATTTCTTTAATAATAAATCGATTGAAGAAATGGTTTATAGCCTTATTATCTCACTTCACTCCTATATACAATAAATTACTTATAAATAAAATTGACCTAAGTACCGTGTGAACTATGTGAAAAAATAGGAAAAATACATCTATTCATAAGTAAATCTATCTAAATAAACGAATTAAAAACATATAAAAACTCGATTAGGTACTGGTACCTACTCATACATAAATGAACTATTTATTCTAAAACCTAAAATTGTTACATGTAACTTAGTATCATACATACCTACAACAAATTACAATCTTTAAACCTGGCGTTAAATTGAGATAAAACCATAATTTATCAGAGTGTATATATAGAGTCAATTAATTATATAACCGTATCTCTCATGTTGACATGATGAAATCGTACTTGTTTATTTAGTTATTTAAACGTGATTTGGTGACAAACAATGTACTTCTATTACGGTTGCGATATGAATCGAGCTGACCCCGACTTGAACTTTGATAAATCTGCCATTTTATGTACATAACATTTCATTTCACTATCAGTAACCGTAAAGTGAAGATTCTTCACTTGCGTCAGTCAGTCTCATGAAACCAACTGGTGACCACGAACCTACCACCGAACACAATAAAAGTAAAGCCAAAGAAGAACCAAGGATGCCAAACATTAAAGTATTCTCTGGAAGCTCTCATCCAGATATTGCAAAAAGGATAGTCGCACGCCTCGGCCTCGATTTAGGTCGAGCGACGACAAAAAAGTTCAGCAATAAGGAAACCAATGTCGAAATTGGGGAATCCGTCCGTGGAGACGATGTGTACATCGTACAGAGTGGCTGCGGGGAGATTAACGACAATCTCATGGAACTCTTAATCATGATTAACGCTTGCAAAATCGCATCCGCCTCTCGAGTCACAGCAGTAATTCCGAGCTTTCCGTATTCCCGACAAGATAAAAAGGACAAGAGCCGTGCTCCTATCACCGCCAAGTTACTCGCTAATCTCATATCAGTTGCCGGTGCCGATCACGTTATAACAATTGATTTACACTCATCCCAAATTCAAGGTTTCTTTAACATCCCCGTCGACAATCTTTACGCTGAGCCAGCGATCACAAAGTGGATAAAAGATAATATACCCGAGTGGGAAAGTAGTGTTATGGTGTCGCCTGATGCGGGCGGTGTAAAACGAATGACATCTATCGCTGATAGACTCGACATTGATTTTGCGATCATACACAAGGAAAGGCAGCGAGCGAACCACGAAGACTCGACCGTATTAGTAGGGGACGTAAGGAACAGAACCGCTATCATGGTAGATGATTTAGCTGACACCTGTGACACTATTGTAAAAGGTGCTGAGAAATTACGCGAAGCTGGAGCTAACAAGATCTACGCTATTCTTACACACGGAGTTCTCGCTGGAAATGCTATTGATAAAATCAACAATTCTTGTCTAGAGGCGATGGTTGTTACTAACACTATTCCGCAAGATAAACATATGAAGTTGTGTCCTAAATTGCAAACTATGGATATATCTGTGATGCTCGCTGAAGCGATAAGAAGAATCCATTACGCAGAGTCAGTTTCGTATCTCTACACTACCGTGCCATATTAAAACGTATCTTGTATACTGTAGAATATTACCTACCTATACTTATATTTGTAAGACTAATCTAAAATAAATAATCTATAACTATTATAGACATAAACTATGTACCTACTGTTAATCCATATTTGGTTTGAGGTTGTTTAATTTAGCTACCAATGCTGCAATCCATATTAATGAGATATGCATATAAAGTAATTGTATAATATTATCATCCTCAGAACATTATTACGTGTTATCTTAATAATAACTAAACAATATAAACTTAATTATGTTTTATTGTCAGGCAATAATTGCGTCATCTTCTTAGTTATCGGTATAAAATTGAAAGTGTAAAAATATTTCACGAAGGTTTGAGTTCGAACGCTGAAATTTTAAAAACTTATTTTATTCAAAAGAAACATAAGAAATAATAATAGTTAGTACTTAGGTACCTAACATAATCTGTTTTTAATTTTCGACGTTCTTTTTTGTTTCTGTGTGAACCAAGTGTAGCTTGTTTATAATAATATAATGTTTACTGGGATATACTATTTTCACCATACAAATCGTAATTCTAGCTGACACTCTGATTAATTACAGTGAGCGTCAAAACCATGGCTAAAAGTAAAAGGGGAATGTGGTGTAATGTGATTTATCGTTTCTAAGTAACATTCAAGAACGTAGCAAAGAAAAGTAATTCAGATGAATTGCAATTAAATCCAAGGCACTCGGGACTTCGAATTTGAGGTTTTTGTTTAACGTAATTTCATTAAAATATTGGTATCATGGAATTAATTATGACGTCGTTGGAAAGGCGCCGTATATTAACTCAGGCATAAAATATTAATACTTGATATTAAATATTTATACCATTAATAGTTAACTACTTACCTACTTCAATTAGTTATGTGTAATTTTTCAAAAAATTGTAGGTAGTTAAGTATGCGATACCGAGTCGTAAAAAAGATAAGACATTTTCGAAATGAAATACCTACACTATTATCATATTAATTACATAATATATTAATATGGTGTCTGGATAATGAGATTTATTAGATGACTCGTGTGACTAACATAATATTTCTTATATACTTAAACTACTAAGATGTTATGCTACGGCATTGAGGTATTATTACTACGTATAGAGAGGACACCACGAACAAAATCTGTGCAACAAACGCGGCGGTGCGGGGCGCGCGCGGGGCGGCTAGTTAGTCACAGATATAAGCGATGTTTGAGACGCTTGGCTCTAGCTCGTGTTACAAATAGTGTAGTAGCGATGCCCTCTCTAGTACGTAGTACATAGTAACTCAATGTGCTAAGGTGTTTCACTTGCTCATTTTCGTATGAATAAAATTAAAAGTATCTAACCTTGATAGGAGTATTACAATTTACAGTACATTCAAAGTATCATAATTTTCCTTGAATTTTCGAAAATGAAGTTCTATTTATTTTTAAAAACAGGAATCTGGAATGTTTCCTTTCGGAACATTTTGCTATTTCCAGCATTTCACGTTGGTACTTTCCCTCCAGGGCCCATCGAAAATTTCCACACTGTAGGTAGGTATAATTGAATATTTTGCAACCCATATATGCAGGAGTACGTAGTTAAAGATTTATTAAATTAACTTCAATGACGAATCACAAAGTAAATATTGTGCTGATGTTAAATGATCGCATCGATTAAATTGTATTTTGAACTTTGATTTTTGAACGATAACGTCACAATGTCACAATATGACGTGTTTGACGTGTATGTCAATATTTATAGCAATAATAAAATATTATTTATCATGTATAAACTCAAATAAAATTGAATTATTATATTAAAATATATACTTAATACAAAAGTCTGCAGTCTACATGTCCAAAGCTAAGGTTAGTAATTTTTAAGGTTTTACCAAAATTTATAGATAAAATAGGTAATTAAACCTACATATTTATGATCTTATCATAATATTGTTATCAGAAAATGAAAAAGTAAAAACAACATTTTTAATCTAAACATTGGGAATTTAATAACTTGGCAATTATTGGAACATAAATACAGGCTACCAGTTTGGTAATAAAATGTATACTTACAGATTCTTATAGGATATTTATGGAAAGAACGAATAAAATCCTTTCAAAGGTTGACCTGTAATAATTTATCAAGTACAGTGAAAATGGCGAAGTTTTACAAGATAGATGGCAGTCCACCAGCTCGAGCAGTGATGATGCTTACAGACATCCTTAAAATTCCTTATGAAGAAGTAATAATTAATCCATTCCTTAGAGAGCAAGATACACCAGAATTGACCAAGGTAAGGAACACAATAAAAAAAAAGTTGTCAGGTAAGTATATGAAATTAAAGAAAATGGTGATTGATGGTCATGAATTTCTATCTCACTAGCTGTGCCCCGCATTTTCACCCACATTACTCTGCTCCTGTTTGTCTTAAGGTGATGATAAATAGCCTTCCTCTATAAATGGACTATCTAACACCGAAATATTTTTTTAAATCGGACCAGTAGTTCCTGTGATTAGCGCATTCAAACAAACAAACTCTTCAGCTTTATAATATTAAGTATAGATTACATACTTTACTACAGATATAGCAATTTATTGATAGGTACTAGCTTAAAAATAATATACACCCTATGGAGAGAATCAATCAAGCTGTTTTGAGAAATTTGATTACTAACTCTGACACAAGAATTTTATTTAAATAGAGATAAAATTACATATTTGCATAAGTTATCGTATATAATTAAGTTATACAATTAATCCTTACAGAAAAACCCGATGAGAACTATTCCACTATGGGAAGAAGATAATTTTAACTTAGCTGACAGGTGAAATTGATTTTTTAGCACTTAGAAACAATTTAAGGTTCATAAAAGTAATTTTTGTTGATAGTATAAAATAACTTCTGACTGAAGGAGGAAAATGTATTAAATAAATTAATAGAATGGATCTGCAGGATGTTGTTGATGTAATGCAATAAACAACAAAATATACATTAAATTTTTATATTACTTTAGACAAATGGTAGACCACACTTTTCAGATTGAGTATTATACTTACCTCTTACTTTTCATTTTGATAATTTATTATTTATTTCAGTCATGCTATAATGTTGTTCTTATTTGACAAACATGCAAAACCAGAGCACTGTTATCTATATCCAGAAGATAGAAGGAAAAGGGCTATAATTAACCAAAGACTATTCTTTGACTGCGGAATTTTGTTTCCGAGATTAAGATCAATTATGGTAAGTTTTTTTGTCTGTCTTTTGTTAGGTACTTCTAGTGTCGAATTTACATATCATTATTTTTAAGGTTTTTTTTTTCAATGAAAAAACTGTTAGCAGAACTAAATCTCCTCTTTACCAATATTCAATTAAATACAATACTTTAAAATTATACAACTCATTTAATAAATAATAAAAATTATAATACTTACAATTTACTTATAAATTACAGGCTGGTACTTACACAGGCAGAATGACTGAGATATCAAAGTCAACAATAAGAAACGTTGAAGACTCATACAGGATACTCGAAGCTTACCTTTCCGAAAATGTTTATTTGGCTGATGATGTGGTCACACTTGCAGATTTAAGTGTAATGACAACAATGTCATCACTACATGGATTGATTCCTATAGATCAAAATAGGTGATTCTATTTCTCATGTTTCTACTAGTATTATAAACGGCAAAAGTTTGTAAGAATTTTTGTTGTTTGTTACCAACCAACGATTTTAAATAATATATGGCAGTGATTTAGCTTATGTACTAGAATAGCATATAAGCTATAGAAATATTTGCTTTTGCATGCAGGTAAAACCGCACAGCACAGCTCGTAAATTATAATAGTACTTATATTTTTTTGTATTAAATGAAAATCTGCTATAGCTTGCATATATGAAGCTAAAATGAAAGTGATAAAATTATAGGTCCACAAAACAAGACAAATTGTAATTGTATTCACTGTATATTTTAATAATAAAAAATAAGTATTTCAATTCATAAGCTTGCATATTTTAATTTCTTTAAAATAATTAATTTTTACACATTAATATCTTAAAATAACTAATACTTACATTTCTTTTAGATTTCCGAAATTAATGCAATGGTATAATACTATGAAGGAAAAAGATTATTGCAAGAGAGTGAATGAGCCTGGTGCAATACAGCATGTGGTGGGGTTGAAAAGGTTTATGGAACATAATAAGGAAAATGCCAAAGCAAAACTATGAAAAGTAAATTCTATAGAAATAGGGTTGTTCGGTTTGTATTATGTAGAAATAAGTAATTTTGTAAGTTTTATATGGTATGTGGTGACTGTTAAGCTATTTATGAAAAGATAATAATATATACGTTTTTACATAATCATTGCTATTTTATTTATCATGCTTCTTATTAACATTTAAGTATAGTGATGGCAAGTATAATAAAAAACATTATTTTGTTGTCTGTTGAGAGATACTGGTTCTGCAGTGTTTTTTAATGGGTGCCACTGGTAAAATTGTCCATTTTTGTTTGCAATAAAATCATCATTCATTTCAATCCAATGAATTTGGCTTTGAATTAAAAAATATTGCAAAATATTATAAAGCTAGTGTAAAAGGGAAAGTTTGTAGTTTACAATAATCAAGTAAATATGAATATATTTTTATTGTTTTTACGCCGACAACTAAGAATATTTACAAGTTCTGGTTTTAGGTACAATGTTATTATTTTTTTTTTATTCTGTCTCAGAATAATCTTACATCAACTTAATTTATTTAGGCACAAGATGAATGAGTACATTGTTTTGCTGTTCATATAAAATTGTAAGTTATTTCAAACTATTATATAAGCCTTACCTTTAAGATGGTAGCATATAACATTGTACAAAAGTGATACATACAAGATCCTTGCTTGATATGAAATATATCTTGATCTCTACAGTGAATAGTTACGTCTAAATCCATCCAAGTGTTCTATAATCATCTTTCTTAATCTTCATATGCCTTATTCATTATTTCTAGAAGTTTCCTTCATATAGCATGTTTTCTGTACATTCAAATGTGTCAATCAACTATGCTAATCTCAAATCCCAGGTCGGATTGAAAAGCTGCACTTCTATGACTACTCGTATTTCACTAAATATATATGGAAGTACTAAAATACCCAATAATAAGAGGATCAACAAAAAACTGTTTACGAATCACAGGTTCTTTTATTCCGATAACTAAAAAGAAATGCAAAGTGTTTTTCACTTTACACTCTGTTAACGTCTAGGTCTACACATATGGATAACTTTACGAGAAAAAATTAATGATTACAAAAAACGTTACACATTAAACATTTCCTATAAGTCTTATGAGTCTCTCGTTACCACTTGCATTCAGAACAATAATAGCACTTATCAATACACATACAATATGAGACGTTCCACAGTCATACACGACACAGTATTATACAAACTGCGCTCAATAAAACGTAATGGAATCGAATACTATTCGTCACTTTCCGATTGAGTGTAGAGTTCATGGGCGATAGTAACACGTTAGTCTTATGTGCTGTGCGACGGCTACGCTTAGCCGTCCTCCTTTGGCGGTGTGAACCATCCTGGAATAACAAACGCTATGTTAATTATATCATTTAATTTTTGAATTGGTAAGTTATATGACTTGATAATAAGCAAAAAAACTATAAAAATAGACGTAGTAACAATCAATAATATGAGATTTAGGAAGTGACAAACTCGTAACAAATTCTCCTTTGTTTTTATCTGATGCATTCTGGCGAGGCTGTACTGCGACTGCGACACGACTTTAGTCGCGCCTGTTGACTTCAGTCGCAATTGTAACTCACCGTTCTTCTCGTGTATCTGCACTAGGCACTTGAAGCTCTGCTGCGCGCGGGCGAGGCTGTACTGCGACTGCGACACGACTTTAGTCGCGCCGAACTGGATCCGCGCCTTGCCCTTGACTAAAGTCGCGGCTATCTGCATGATAACCGCCTCCACGGTGTACGCGGACGACCAGCCCTGTTTCGTTAACAGCTCCATGCATATCGCGCCGCCGACTAGCACGTAGCCTCCTGGAATTATAAAAAATAAATAAGTATTTTTTTAATTCTGAGCTAAAATAATGTATTGATGAACTCTTTCAACGGTTTTTTCGTAACTAATGTGTAGCATTCTTTTAATTATTAATTGCATTTTAATTGACAATGATGTTCATAATATAAATAATATGAATATGAATAGTTCCATATGTTCCATGATGAAATTAAAAAATTTGAATGTAGAAAATAAATCAGCACAGTATTTACTGGAAATAATAAGAATTTTTATAAATGTAAAAGTAATTGGGTACTTTTTCACAACAGTACTGCTTAGTGGTGAATATGTACAAAGTCGTAATAGAAAGCTTGTAACAAATACGGACAAAGTAATGTGTTTAATTTAACTTAAATCAATCCACACAACTATCTATACATAAATATTTGTTAATTAACAGTTCCGTCCTAAGTCATACACAAGACTTTAACCTCAACAAATCCTTACCAGATATAATAGGGTACACGACCCTTACAAAGGGCGGCTCAAACGGATATGTCTCCTTGAACATGATATTGAGTAATATCGAGTCCTTTCCCTCCTTCTCCTTGAGAACTAGCAGATCATTGTGTAATGGACTGTCCGGATCCACTGACCTTAGTCTAATGTTCCATTCGTATAGTGAATCGTTTACCAACTCTGGAAATATAAATAAGTATTTTTATTATTGTTTTAATTATACACTTACAAAGTGGCAAAAATTGTTGAAAAACAATGTTATTGGTGAAATAGAATATCTAATTATATGACCTGATATTTTTTTAGTTAAACAATATATGTATATTAATAAGAAGATTTTTATTTTAACATACACAAGTTACAAATTATATTAACCCATTGAGCCCCGAACGGTCCACGACACAATAGATTTTCTATTTTGTCTGTGATTCCGGGGCCTGAGTTATTAACCAAGTTGTTTATATAATATTATAACAGTTTTTTTTGGTTTCAATTTCTTGTTATTTCCCATCTAGTGAAGGAAAATATTCCTTATATATAGACTATAGTCTCAAATATGTGTAATGAGTACTAAAAGTAAAAGTATAAGCAGAATGTTTATAATAAAATAAATCTCACCTATAGAGTACATATTATTCTTAAACGAGTGTGAACGGTATATATCCCTGAGCTCCTTCATGAGCCGATCAGTCGCCTGTAAGCTCCCCGACACGCTCCCCGATAGATAGTCCTGCCGTTGGTTCTGTCTGAGCCGCTCCAGTGTCGCCAAGTGTTCTGTTTCCATGTCATCCTGGAAAATATCAAGTTTTTATTAATATTTTAGTAATTCAAAATATGAAAAATTTATTCAAGAAATATTGAAGTATTCATCCCAGAAATCTGCTATTCTATTATTATCTGCCTTTTACAATTAAAGTTAAAAAAATAACATCTATATAATATGTATTTATATATAAAAGAAAGTTGTGCTTGTTACACTCATGTACATGTACATGTATAACTCAAGCCAATAAACATTCTTAATTACCTATTATTATTACCTATTATAATTCTACATACCAATAAATACATAGTTGAAAACATTTCACGATATACCAATACCAACCTTGTTGCTTCTACCAGCATCGTCAACCATCTCTAGTGGCAAGTCATCCTCCCCCTCCGATTCGTCCTCCTCGGCGGCCATTTCCTCGTCCTCCTCCGTGCCAGACTCCGCCCCATTTGATGTTACACTTGGTACTCTGCAATTTTTTATTAATTATGTACTTGTAAATATTTTAGAAAAAAGACGGATTTTAAACGCGATTTATTCATTATATTATTAACCCTTAAATCAAACACCAGAAAATACTGAAACTTAACTTATTTGATAACTTATAAAAAACTACAATATCAATAAAGTTCGAAAGCATAAACTAATAAAATTAAATTTTGCAGCATGTGAATAGTCACAGAAATATAATTTTGATATCAAATTTATTGTTCTTCAATCTTTTAATGAGTAAAGATAGAGAATAAAGACAATCCATATTATACATATAAAATACAAATAAATAAACTAAACATAAATGTTTTAGTTTTTCTTTTCAAAAACAGCAATATCATTCTGAGATGTTATTTACACAAATAGTTAAAACGCGTGTTTATATTCGTGAATGATCAATGAATTCGAATAAAATAAAACATAATACAATAACAGAGGTTATAGCGAATAGGTATATGTTTTTTAATAGCATTATTAACAAAACCTACAACTATTTATTCACTAAAAATAAATCTTACTACAATTCTTACAGTACAGTACAAACGGAAGGAGTTACCGATCAATGAATATTAATATTTAATGTAAACACGATCAACGTACGGAAATAAAATTGCGCAGTGCACTATCGATTATCGGGTGTTATGTGGCGAGCGAACAATAGTTATTTACGCTCGATAAAAAGGTGAAAAAACGCGTTTATCCATGTAAACTGAAGTTGCAGAACTTTTTTGCATACTACAATGGCTATTCTAATGACTAACTGAAAGTGCCAATTGAATAATGTATGGCTAATTTTGCACATTTTTTTTAACATGTTTGTAGGTACAATAGAGGGATTAAGAGAGATAGCCAGCATTCATTACCTATGTTTACAACGAGAAAATTATTTTATTCAGAAACAAAATATTATAATTTCATACAAAATTGATTTAACATCTTGTAAAATGTAGTGCTTGTTTCTTATGTTTCCATTTTTATAATTGTTAACTTAACATAAGTATTTTAATCTCCGCATGTCTGCTATTTGTTATAAAAACCCCAAAGTTAAGAAGGTTAAAATTAGTTTACAAGCATGGCATAAGATGAGACATTAAAAAAATTTGAAGTGAAATCTGTAGGACCAATAAGCACTACATGCAACTAATATTTATCTGTGCACTTGGGTTGTTGAGGAAGTGATTATGAGGAAGAGGAGGAGGAAGAGGAATTTTCACACACAAATTTAGAGGATGCGGATGAGGAAGAGGATATTTTTTTGAGGAAGAGGATGCGGATGAGGAAGCGGAAGAGGAATAATCAAAATTAAAAAACAAAAACTTTAAAAATTAAAACAAAAGCCATTCTCCTGTCTCTACATATTGATGTTTAAGGTTAGGGGAGTTTAGCTCGCCCGATCGCGAATTTACAAAGCCTGTAAGTACTATACTATAATTTGAGTCACGAGCCGGATTCAGATGAGCTTTTGTTTATGCATATTACTCGAAAAAAATTACAGAAAAAACCTAATCTATATCAGTGCCAGAAGCGACATTAGGCGATTTCCACAAAAAAAAAAAAACTAACTGGTAGATATTATTATGTAAGCTTAAACCACTTGTTTGTTTTTAAAAATGACTTTTGACAAACATTATTTGGTAAAATATGTTTCTTCTGAGTATGAGAGAAAATGTTATATTATTATTATGTTTAGAGATAAGTGTTAGGCGCAGATATAAATATGGCGGTAAGACTCTACTCTTGTTCGTTAGTAGAGTCCGACTCGTAACTCAAATACCTACATAGTTTAAACAGGCTTTGTAAATTCGCCGCCCGATCGGATCAGCATCCTCATAAATTTCCTCTAAATTTTGAGGAAGCGATAGCGGAAGAGGATTTTTTTATTTTCATTTTTGAGGATGCGGTAACGGTAGAGGAACCCAAAATATTGCGGAACTTCCGCATTATGAGGAAGTGGAAGAGGAATCCTCAACAACCCTACTGTGCACCAATAAAATTGTTATTAATATTATTAAAGTTATTCACATTTCAATTTCTCATTTTATAATTCACGAAAGTGTTATTTGCATTTAAATTTCATATTGTTTGACAAACCTCTGATGGGGCGCAGGGTGGAGGGGCAGAGAGAGCGAGTCCAAATCTGGAGGCTCCGGCACACCGTGTAACTTGCATAGCTCTCTCAATAATATACCCACCTATAAATTATTTCATCTTGTTTATTATTTAGCGTAATTTGCTAAGTTAACTATAAAAAAATTATATACAATGAGGAATGCTATAAAATATTGTGTGCAAAAATAAATGTACATATTTGGAAATGTCGTAATAAAATAATAGTTGTATTTACATTGTTTTCTTTTTTTATAAAATATTTTATACTCCTCACTGACTTATAATCATTTATAAAACAATTATTCGTATAATATATTATTTTCAGCAACTACACTAAAACAAATAAGCCATTTAACTTTAATGTTAAAAACTTCAATTTTAAATTTATACAGTACCTTCATAAGGACCTGAATTAACCATCTTACCTGATTTATAACATGATTATCTCTCCCCTGTGTGTTACTCAGAATCTGCACAGCGTTTGTCACTATTGGATCTTCACTGTCCGCGAACCATACTGGTGGAGTATTTGGGTATGTCTCCTGAAAAAAGAATAATTACACTAGAATTGAGAGAATAATTATATGTAATAGTAATATTTAATCATAATACTGCTTAATAACTCAGGCCCTGGAATCACAGACACAATAGAAAATCTATTGTGTCGTGGACCAATCGGGCCGTTCGGGGCTCAATGGGTTAAAATATTCAACTTCAATAAGTCTCTGTAAAAATTGATCTTACAAATTTACTAAAGATATTATTAGCGCTGTAAAAAAATCATCTTTCAATTGATTTGAGACTGAACAATTTATTCTTTGTTGAATGGAAAATATTATAAAAATTGGGATAGATTTAATTTACTTCACACACTGTTCATTAACATTATAATACTATTGTATTATAATACTGTTTGCATAAAAATGTACTGTGACTCAAATTAAAGATTTCAAGCTTCATTTGATTTAAATTTGGATGAGTAATGTTTATATATACAAACTGATTATAATATATGTATTGAGATTTGAAATTGTGGCTATGTAATGTTTTGTCAATAAATAAGTATGAAAATGTACAGTATGACATATATTAATTATTGATTATTGTATAATGAAGAATTTTTGTCATAAATGGTTATATTTGTTATTGTAAGTAACTTTTCAAGTTTATTAAAATATACCTACTACATAAACACTAACAAACTAACTAGGTACATGTTGAAAGTTCAACACTTCATATTTTGTTTGGAGATACCTGCATAATAAAACTTTTTAACTATTCAATTAATTAATTGTTGATGTATAGTTTATGTTTCTAAAACTATGGTCATTATAATGAAAATATTTCCACATTCATATTAAATATATTTCTTTCTAATAAAATAATCATTAAATACACATTTTTTTACAGAAACAAAATTAAGAAAAGGTATTTTTTTAAACTAATTAAAATATACATAACAACATGTAATAAAACAAAATGTTATATTCTATACTAATAGAAGAATATACAATACTTAACTTTCTATACCCTTAGTTCACAGATTCTTTCAATCTGAACAATACAAAAAGAATTAGGTACAATGCTGACAAAAAACAGGTAGAAAACATGACTAAGTGGCTTTGTCCCAAAATTCTCGCATCAATACCGTTATTCAAACCAAATAGTGCTTACCCTCAATAAACGTAGCTGTAACTAGTTACAAACACTAAGACCAGCGCACTGAAACCTGAATGATCGATACAATGATTCGTCATGGGCTCGTAAATCTCTATCATGTTGAAATGTGTTGCATCGAAACCTGCGCGCACTGCACCAAACTAATTGCATCACTAATCTTGAATAAACATACACGATTGAAACTACTTGTTAAACACACGTGAATAAACGTTTTAATCTAGGAAATAATCACTTCCGTAAATCTTTTGTTGACAGCCCTGCCCTCATAAACAACGACCCTTTGTCACAAAGGTAATCAATAAACCTGTTCATCAATAATAAAATATGAAGTGCATACATTCTAAGACAAAATAAAACTTATACAACTAATACTTACTGTGATATTTGCGTGTATCTCATATTTCTTTCCATTTCTGCCAACGAATCTGCAGGTCAGTTCGTCGACACTAGCTGACATTATCTGAAACCGCTCATGATTTTTTGGAAACACTTGTTCTAGAGTCTTAATTTCTAACTTAAGTGTATTTAAGCAAGCCATTAGTGTATTGAAACACTAATTGTATTAAAATAAATAACTAAACACCACTTTAGAATACATAGGAGCTGTTTTACGTTCTCTCCTGAACAAGCAAAATGGCGGAACGCAATGGCGGAT
>CAJQZN010040495.1:0-11955 GCA_907164685.1 Colias eurytheme
TAAAAAAAAAATATGAGGCGTGCACTTTTGGATTTTCCAAATTATTTCTTCTCTCCATTTAACGACAACTCTAATAATAATAATACGGGCATTTCTCCGCAACTCCGCAACGACAACTCTATATAACGCCATAAAATGCACAGTCCCTTCGGTGTCGTTATATTGTATATGTATACCAAAATACCAATTTTATCTATTACCTTACGTCCAGGGTTAACTCCAGCCCATTCTCTCTCCACAATGAAGCCAGTGAAAGCCTTGCTCGCCGGGCATTTGGGGTCAGGGTTCGTTCGAGCCAATACGAAGTACCTATGAAATAATTTGTAGGTAAATTATTATATACAGTACAGTAGTTCCCGAGATTAGCGCATTCAAACAAACAAACTCTTCAGCTTTATAAAATTAAGCATAGATTTTAGGTGAAATGTCTGAATCAACCACGAAAATTGGGAATATTTTATTTGAGAGTGAGACTACTTGTTTGAGTATATAACAAAATTATTGTCTTTAAAAATAGCGTCTCATCGCTATAGGAATTTAATTTATGACTGGAATCAATGTTATATATATTTCGCTTCCATAATCAATTTTAAAACTTATTGCAAAAGTGGTAACATTACAAACTCTATGTGCAATGTCAGCAGCGACTGTCTTCATATCCTTATTACATACAAACAAGAATTTTATGCTCTTATCACTAAAGACTAGACAAATTTAGAACCTCTTCATTTTTTGAATTCAGTTAAAAGAATCACTATCTCTAGCTCTTATCACTAAAGACTAGAAGACGAATTTAGAACCACCTCCTTTTTTAACCCATTGAGCCCCGAACGGCCCGATCGGTCCACGACACAATAGATTTTCTATTGTGTCTGTGATTCCGGGGCCTGAGTTATTACAGTCACAGAACTTTTCTTACCAGTTAGCAACCCCTCCATTGGTGATCCACATCTTCTGGCCGTTCAGGATCCATTCGTCTCCCTTCTTCTCGGCTTTAGTCTTAACACCGGCCACGTCAGAACCTGCGCCAGGCTCTGTCACGCAGTACGCCTGTTCATAATAAATAGTCCATCTGAATATACCCAAACAACTAATAGTGTTAAATTTAAAATAGGCCCTATAGTAGAACTGCATTTAATTTGATCATTATTATTTATTTATTTATTTAAATTATTTATTTAACACACACAAAAAAGAATAAACACAAAAATAAAAATAAAAAATCATAACATGTTAAATAGGCGGCCTTATCGCTATAAGCGATCTCTGCCAGGCAACCTTTGGATAAGATTTGTCATACGAATTAAATTGACAAAAAACATTATTGTCCAAAATTCATAATTAATTGAGTAATTTTCATGTATTCTCAATTTACATATATTTTTCTAATGGGAACGCGACATATGAAGGAATCAAATTGAAATCTACTTAAGCCTTAGTGAAAATCATGGAAAAGGTCAAGTCAAGTTCTGAGATGTACACAATACTATAACAAAATATGTATGTAAGAATACATGTAGTTTATATAGATTTGGATTGCTACTTACAGCTACAATGGGTTCTTCAATCAACCTGCCCAAGTATTTCTTCTGCTGTTCCTTATTACCAGCAATAATAACGGGAGTTTGCTGGAAATCATTTATTGTTTTAGCTAAAATAACCTTCGACTATACTAAATACTAATATATCTCTTAATGCATGCAGTCAAAAGCAATTCATATATTTTTATATTGAAACAAATAACCAAAAATAAAGATTTAGATTTGACAGTTTCCAAAAAAATATAAATTTAATTAAACTACAAAATATTAAAGCTATAATATCTACCTACATATAAAATAATAATGAAATATTAGTACATAAGTATAATATTTAATTCTACTACATTACAAAAACACTTTGTAATATTTCAGAGAGACGTAGGTAACATTATGTAACATAATTATATTTAATAGGATTATGCTCGGTTGAGTATATAACTTTTTCTCATATTTCTTATTTATTTAAAAGGCAGATTATATCACTGATTTAAATGATACACGTCTTTCTAAAATAATAATGTCTTGTACATGACGTAATTCCTTAAAGAAGCTTATTTATAACTCCTTACAAAAACGAATATAACCATCTATAATTTTATTTTTATCTTATATTTTACTGTGTATTAATATCGTTTGTATCACATATAAAAACATCCACAATGATCTATACAACACAACTGTACTGAACCAGTGAATACACAATAAATAAACGTATTCAAGGAATTGCGTCTTAACATATACCATCACCAACATGCCATGCGTCCAATAAAAGCGGGATATACCATCACCAATCCCCAGTCCTCATGGAGCATTCACAAGCTGCAAACATCACAAACACTTGAACACTTCAAGCAGTCATTAAACTAAAATTGTGATCCTCACACACTTTTTAACACCTCATCATTATTCAAGCAATTAATCACATCGTGTATAAATTAAATTCATTGGACATTTTATATCCGTGCATGCAAAAGTAGTGTACCAATTCAATCAGTTAGTAAATTATTGTTCGCTATACATTCAATTAGGGTACAATCCGTATTTGTAACTCACACCAAGACCACTGGCCTCCATCGCGGTCATAATACCAGTACACCCGAACGCTAACTCTTCCCCCACCAAACACCCATCAAAGACTCCCATGTTTAAGCCACCTGTGGAAAGTAGGGGGTACTGATGTAAGCCATACTTCTACGGTTTACCCAACAGGTATACCTGCTCAGGTGAAACTCATAGGTAGGCTTAAAACTGCACTAGTCTAGTCCAACACACGTCTCTAGTCACAACGACGTAGGTCTACCCGCGCCTACCGGTATAGGTAGACCTGTCATATGTACCGTAGCGTGTGTGGTAGCCATAAGCCATATCATGTCAATAATGTATGCTACAAAATTAATGGTCTGGCTGGGCTCACTCCATTCGACTCCAATAAACATGACGATTGGAAATTTTAGGACTGTAGCGATCATAGAACAAATGAATGGTACAATACATTTTAGAAGATTTCTGTTAAAATACTGCGCCAGTATTCATAATCCTAGTACTTTTTATCCTAGATAAAAGCGACAATACAAATTATAGGTCCTAACAAACCCCGACTAATGAATACCGTTCAATAATAAACTTTCGATGACGCTATTTTAAGGAATCTTCTCTTTTTAAGGAAACCATTTTAGCACCTAAAAACCATAGATAAAAACTTAAGAAAACATTAAGGAATTGAATTCAAATTTAATATTATTGAAACCCTGATTCAAATTTAATATTATAAAATACCCGAAACTTATTTTAATGCTACTCAGAACATAAAGAATAAATTAATTAGCTGTCGAAATATAGCAGGGCCTTTCTAATGACTTCAGTCACGATACTGTTTCACCTATAAGTTTTTAAAAATAGCAGTATTAATCAAACATATAGGGTGATTTTTTTGCTGGTTTCTTTTTGGCAATACTGTTTTTGATAGATCACGCGTGAATCGTGTCTTGTGTCTTTATCAAACTTGTTCAGTTTGGTCTATAATTTAACCATGAATCGACTTACGAACGAACAACGCTTGCAAATTATTGAATTTTATTATCAAAATGCATGCTCGGTTAAGAGAGTGTGAAGTCGGTTAAGAAGTGCGCGATGCACTTCATCGATTGGCGATTTTATTTTTTTTTGCTTAAAATGGAAGAATTGGACATGCCTCACACGTGGTTTCAAAAAGACGGTGCCACATGCCACACGGCACGCGAAATAATAGCCCAATTGAGAGCCGCCTTCGGCGAACAGTTTATCTCACGTTTTGGGCCCGTCGATTGGCCGCCTAGATCGCGTGATCAAACGCCTTTGGACTATTTCTTATGCCTACAGGGATAAACCAGCAACGATTGACGCACTGGTAGCCAATATTGAAGCATTTAAGTATTCGTGATATACCGGCCGATATGTTGTAGAGAGTGTGCCGAAATTAGGCCTTGCGAATGGGCCATCTAAACTGGAGCCGCGGCCATCATTTGCATGAAATCATCTTCAAACATTAAATTATATTGATCGTTTTATCAATTCCATTATAGATTACATCAACATTTTCAAGTTTTTTGTGTTTTTTTTGAAAATCAAATCCTATACCTCTAAAAAATCACCCGTTAATAATAATAAATGTACCCGAGTCAAAATGTACGAATGTAACGTAGGTACCTACGTAAATTTATGTTTTATTTACAAACATTTATCGTTTTGTATAATACCTACACGTTTTACATGTAATTTAACCATATATCGTGATTTTGAAAATGTTTTAGAATTATGGTTTTTTTTTCTGTTTTTTGAGACACGAATATAATGATGAGGCAAAAAGTGGGAAAATATTAATCATTTTATTAATTTTATTTTATCCAAGGATCTTTTTTGTAGATTAATATTTCTTAATTACTTAAGATAAAATACCTTCTACCACTTGAAAATTTTTAATTGAAAAAGGAAATTATTTTTTTTTATATATTTTTTCAATTATCATGAAAAATAAGACTGTACAATATCAATTAGAATACACTAATAAGTCGAATAGAAACCAAAAAGAAAACTATGTACAAAGATAATATAATACTGTACCTATATTTAAAATTAATGACGTTGTGTTTAAAGAGCAAATTGCGATTCAAGAATACTATTTCTAAATTTAAAAGAAATAAAAAGTTTTTAACTTGTTTAAATATAAAAGGCTACTTATCTATTCATATAACATTCTTATACCATAGGCAAAGGACAATATAACCAAAAAGTGGCAGAAGGCATTTAGATTGATTTACAGAAGGCATTTAAATTGATGTGATTTATTTTTCTCCTCGCCTTCGACCATTTTAGTAAATTAATACTGTCCCCAACGACAGTAGTAAAGCAAGCAACATTATCAGTGAAATGTAATGTTATACATCGACATATCGCACCAGACTCGACATCACATTTTAATTATTATAGGTACTATAATATACGCTAGGGATAACGTCGTAAAACTCACTCCTAGACCAGTTCCCCCGATCGCTGTCGTAATGCCAGTACAACCAAACGCAAATTCCTCACCGATGAGACACTCGTCGAAAACACCAAAATTGCCCATGCCCCCTGAAATTACGCTCATTTTTATAGTAACAGCAGATATTCAGTTACCCATCTAATTGCTTAGGTTCATACGTTAACAAGATCTAAATAAAAACAGGCTAAGTACGAGCCGGACTCGCGCACCGAGGGTTCCGTATAAACCTGTTGTTTATTTTTCCTTTATCTGCTCTATAAGACTTTGCTTCGTACCAAATTTCAAGATTCAGTGTTCACGGGTAGTATCCTGTAAGTTTTGTTTCCTTGTTATGATTAAGACCTTCGTTAAAGTAAAGCCGATGACGACTGCCTAAGAAACATTATCTAGAACGATCAATAATTAACATAAAACACATAACCGGAACATTGTCCCCCAACAAGATATAATAGTAGTGCAAGCAACAATTACATCGGTGAAATGTGATGTGATATACATTAATTGACATACTACACCATACAATAGTTCTACCGTGTACAATATACGTTAGGTATAACGTCATAAAATAAAACTCACTCCTAGACCCGATCCCCCGATCGCTGTTACAATACCAGTACAACCAAACGCAATTTCCTCACTGGTGAGACACTCTTCGAAAACACCAAAATTTCCCACACCCCCTGAAATTTTGCTAAATTTTATATTAACCATGTTCGACTTTGGTTTAGAGCAGCACGATGACAAGCGCTAAATATGGCAATAGCAGCTTTTATCAGTATGAAAACAAACAAAAAATTACGTTTTAAACAAATATTTTTATCAACACTATAACTATTTCTCTAGTATTTAGCTTTTGCCAACGTCCCGATGTGAAAAAGATTATAGAGATGGATTTTTAAACTTTTAGAGATGAACCTAACGTCCTAGCAGTCTTCGTTTGAATTCGTCAGGAATATTTTACGGGTTAATGAAGGGATTTAAAGACTCGCGGATGATATGGCCAAAATATCAATGAAAACCGCATGCTAATCCAGTGTCACTCATAAAACGTAAGAGCTGTTATGCTCACTCCAACTTCCGTGATATAAATGGCGGCCATAATTCCTGAACAGCCAAATGCTACTTCTTCGCAAACCATACAACTCTCCAGGACGCCTAAGCCTAATCCGCCTGTAATCGATACTCATGATTATAAAAACAATTTTATACCTCTTTTTATAATATTGTAGCAAATGCCGAATGTTTCACGGCTACTAACCAGATGTTACTTGATAATGCAAAGCGTCTAAATATGTTATGTTAGGGTTAAAATCTTCGTACATGATTAGAATTTACGGTTGCTCCATGAAAACGGCTAGGGATCGTTACCAAATATGTGCAAAGAACGGTGAAATAGTGACCACCAATTTGTAGGACACCTATAGCACCTTTGCTTTTCGGTGGACTAATCACTATAATTTCCTTGTACATGATTGGATAAGAGTTAATTATGCAACGAATTAGATGACTTACACCTATATTGGAAGTAAGTATGGATGCTTTTATGCCCGCACAGCCGAATGCCATTTCTTCGGTAACCAAACTAACGTCAAAGACACCTAGTTCTAATCCCCCTGTAAATTTATCTAGACTTCCAACTATGTTCTATGTGTTCATAACGACTCTAAATTTAAATGATGATTGACCAAAATGTAACGTAGTGAAGTAACTATAAGGAAAATGTTCTAGAATGTTCTAGAATCAATGTGAACAATAACATTACCGCAATGCTCAGGAACATGGCCATTCATTAGGCCGACTTCCCACGCCTTCTTTACAATGGGCCAGGGGTACTCCCCACTCTTGTCGTATTGAGCAGCGACCGGCATGATCTCTTCCCTCGTGAACTTGCGCGCCAAGTCCTGCAGGGCCTTTTGCTCATCGTTCAATTCTGAAAAAAAATATCCAGTTGTACAGGGATTAATTAAAGCACATATGAAATATATTAGTAATCTAAGTATTAGGTATTACATCTGATGATAAAGTTGCATGCCACCATTAGATGTTTGTGACATTCTACATTGGTTGCTCAGTAACATTGCCAATTCAAAAGTGGACTTGGACCTTAACAGAAAAGGCAAATTACAATATGTAAGCGTAAACATACACTTTGACCATGACATCTTCTATGGAAGTGAAAGAATTGCAGGACGTGAGCACCCAATTTATGTCAAACAATTGTCATCATTTTGTCTTGTTTCGTAAATTTTCATTAGAGATTGGAATAATAATCCTTTATCACACTTGATATTATTGTATCAATGTTTTTTATAGATTACTAATTAATAGAATGATAAAAAAGATATCATTCTATTCAGCAATTCGTATAGGATAATGACCTCAATTATTGTTAAGGATAAATTTACTACTATCTACTAAATTCTATCTATCGAAAATCTGGCATGTGTAAAAAATTAAAGATATATTTTTTTGATAAAATGCGTACAACTTTTAACCAATCTTATCTTTTTTTTAGTGTCGATAGGAAAGCGCTTTCCCACAATCTCGCCTGATGTTAAGCTGAGATGTTGTCTTAGATGGAACACGCTTCCCTAGAAGGAAAAAATTTTTCCCTTCCTATCTTCAAACAAAAAAGTATAAATTTCATATTTTGATAAATTAGTTAAACAATTGTAAGCTACTGGGAATCATGACAATGTTCATGATTATCGAATCATTAAGATTTTATACTTATTTATTTCATACAAAACGATGATGATAACAAAAAAAATTACTACCTAAAACCTAATAAATACCAAACATGTTTATCTTTTCAAGTACTGTTGCTATCTACAAATTTTTATTTTGATAGCAACAGTAATTGAAAAGTTATCTCTAAAATACTAAAATTAGAAAATGACTGTGGGTTGGTCAGTTTGTGATGTGAGAAGATAAGTCTCTTGTGAAGGAAAATTTTATAGACTTTAACTATAAAATTTTAACATTTACTTAACAATTTAAGTATGAATAGAGATAACAGATTTATTCTTAAACACTATGGTATAGAATATGACTTGGCAGATATCATAAGAAGTATATTTACATTGTAATATTTACACGCTGATTCATGTAATGCTATGAATGCCGTTAACCTCAGTCTACATAACATAACAATTATCTCTCTGCAAATAAAATTCTTGTGTCATAATGTTATATACCATACTCTTCGGTAACGGCTGCACCGATTCTCATGACATTTTGTGTCTAGTGTCTATTGGGTAGATCTAAATGAATTTTATTTATAATTATATAATGACAATAAACTATTAAGAAAAAATGGAAAAGTTCATAATAAAACTCTTTACAAGTTATTTAATTTACAAATGGATATGTTATAATCTATATAATATATGTATACAAGAAAGTTGTGTTAGTTACTCCACTCATAACTCAAGAGCGGCTGAACCGATTTAGCTGAAAATTGGCAGAGAGGTAGTTTAGAGCCAGGAGAAGGACACAGGAGGATACTAAATATGAACCACGGGCGAAGCCGGGGTGGACCACTAGTATATTATATTTTGTTAAAACTTACTTATAAGGCATGTTAATAATTATAACTAGTTATTTAGAATGATTCATCCAAATTAAAAACCAATTTGCAACTACTTAAAATTTTTGTAGGTAAATTATAATCATAACTTGCAGCATTTTCTATATTTAATAAACAAAAACGATATTTCTTCGCAATGTGTAAAGTTCGCTCATGCATTAGCTATTTAAAAAAAAAAGAAAAAAAATTTATTTATATATATATGTGGATAAACTTATTATTGCAATATTAATATAAAATATAGGAGATATGCAAAGCTATGTAATTAAGATAATATTTGGTGATATAATAAATACATCAAGGCAATTACAATCTATGATTAAGGGTTTCTATAATTGTGCATTGAAAAGGGTTATATTATTATATGAAACATACATTTTTTTTAAATAACTCACCAAAACACATGCCAGTTGTTGGAATAGGTTTTGCAGCAGCTCCATTTGATACCGTGGTTGACAGTTTACGATAGATGGGCCTAGTCGCACGCACAACCTGTGATCAAAAAAAAATAAAAGCAAAGGTTACCTAAATATTCAATTACTTTTGTATGTTAATGTGAAAAACGCGTATATTATTTTTATGTACTTAAGTGTAAGGAAAAATTTAAGTAAGTGGTTGAATATTTTCTACTGGTAGATTGACATTACCAATTTGTAGTGTTATTTAGTTTGTTATATCTGGTTAAAATATGAACACACGGTCATTTAACATAAGTATTTCATATAGAATGTGCATCGTATTGTACAATGAGCAATCAAAAACAGCTTCGGAATATGGAAATTGTAAATTGAACTTTGGACTTTTGTAATCAATTAATCGTATATAGGAATTAGTTTAATGAAGTGATGGATATTAAGTACCGTACGAATCTACACGTTATATGAACTAAAAAAACTTGTTGCAGTTGTTTCAAAGACGAAAAAGTTTTCAACAACTTTTGAAGAAATATTATGAAAATACAGTTATTTGTATTCGATGGATTGGGATTTTTAAAACATCTAAAAACTTACCTGGGATATAGGATTCATCTTGCTTAAATGAATTTATATAACAATGTTTGTAGCAGTGAGTTGGACTTTGTATCAACGAATTATTTGTGTGTATGTAGACGTCTAATAACGAGAAAGTTTTTATCAGATGTGAAATGTGTTTGTCGACCTCGGGAACCACGAACGATCAACGATGACAGACTCGATGACAGAAGTCACGAACGTCATATTATTCAAACTTCAGCGGTCCACACCGAGGGTCCACAGTACGAACTACGAAGTACCACCATAGATAATAATATGCACCCAAACAATAATTAATATGCCCTATTTACGCACGTAATAAAATATCTCTAACCAACTTTTCATAAAGAATTTTATATGAAAACCAATTTTCGCTGTGTTTCATAATAAGCGGTTGGGAAATATAACCGAAGTCATAATAAAAGGATTCTACTGTATGTAGTTTATTGTTGAATTCTCACATTAAGACTGGATATAGTAGTGTTTTAAATATCCTTAGTTTTGAGGTTCAATTTTATATTCATTAATATAATGCTAAGAATAAACAACAAACAAACCTCTACTGACTATAGTGTTTCTGTATTTCTGTCATTCCATAGTCTGTAGTCGTTGATGGCGGCTTTGAGTGATACCTACCTACATTGAAGTCTGAATCTAGATATCAGGAAATGTTTCATTGGGACTAACAATAATTAAAACGTTGCTCGCGAATTAAAGAATAGCATTTTTAAATATGCTTTAATATCTTCGTCGTACAAAAATAAATAAAACGTGTGACCCTTCAATTTATCTAGCGACATGATTAAATAAAAGGGCGTTATGAACATTATATTTTGTTGGTGGGCAGAATTACAATGTAGTTATGTGTGTCAGCATTTTGGATTTGATAGCGAAGGAATGCGAATTATTATTTTGCGGAGCATTTAAACAATAGTAATAGGGTAGGTGTTGCTCGGTATGTGACACAACTGCAAAAACAAACTGTGTTATGAATGAGGAGGCTCTTCTAGCACGGGCTTCCGAGGAGCGGGAGCGTATCTTCCAGAGATACGAAAGGGGCAGAGAGAATCTCGTCGGTCAAATAGACCCGTGGGAGGACCCTGAGTTCGAGGACTATCACAAAACTGATAGGTAAAGTTGGATATACCTATAATTAAATACACATTTTAATTTATGCTAATCAGACGACATGTAATGCTTGTACGAGTAAAACACAAATTATTTTTTAATCCTCGTTCAAGATCTAAGTCTACATAGCATTAATTAGGTTTTAAGATAAGAATGCATGAAATAGATAAAATTGCGTTTGCGAATTTTTTGCTAATTACAGCGCTGCAGTGATTCAACCCCTTATCACCTATTTTTGAAACCTTTTTAGAGTGACAATTTTTATACAGATGTACTAACATTATTACATTTTCATCTCAATTAAAATGATACATTGTGAAAATATATATTTGAAATAAGTAATTTCCTACTCCTGCTAGTATTATTATATTTAATAACTAGGTTCAAATTAATGATATTTAAAATCCATATGTTTTATATCTTGTGAATAAGCCACTTATTCTCTTGTGAAACATATATGATCAATGCATGCTAAGTAGATAAACTTGTTTTGGTGTATTTAAAGAGAAAGTGACTTTCTTAGCACAGATGGCTCATGGAATTTTGCTCACTTTCAACCTTTGCAAAACTTAATAATGGGCTTGTTTTTTTTATTTTTTTTTATAACTGCATTTATACATTTAATGTTAACATTACACTTATGAAATCGTAAAATATACTATTGTGGTCTACAATAATTATTACATTTTTAGGTTATAGTATATCTCTGCTTATAAATCCAGAATATTTATTATTTTCACAATCATAACAATTGTCTTACATCCGGGAAACATGCTAATTAAAATCCAAGTGAAACAAAAATGGTTTCCTAACCATCGTGATATTTGGCTATCGTATTATAAAATATTAATTTTAAGTCTTTAAAAAAATTATTTATCTCATTAACAGATGATATGTTTTCCTAATCCCAGATATTAGATTACTGACTATTCTTTTAAATTCTTACTATAATACCGTAATATCCGTACCATAATACCGTAAATATTTCCCATGATACAATATTTTTCCTGTAGAATTTTATAAATTCCAGTTGAACCAATTATAATTAAATTATATAACTACTAGCGGTACGCCCCGGCTTCGCCCGCGGTACCTACATGTTTAAACTATCCTATCACTCAAGTTGGATCGAACTGCACATGGTGTGCGAATTTTATTATAATC
>CAJQZN010040495.1:44659-57560 GCA_907164685.1 Colias eurytheme
TTAATATTATAAATGCGAAAGTAACTCTGTCTGTCTGTCTGTTACTCAATCACGCCTAAACTACTGAACCAATTTTCATGAAATTTGGTATGGAGATATTTTGATACCCGAGAAAGGACATAGGCTACTTTTTATCCCGGGAAAATGACGCAATCCCGGAAATCCCACGGGAACAGGAACTATGCGGGTTTTTCTTTGACCGTGCAGTCGAAGCCGCGGGCGGAAACCTAGTTAACTATATAACTAGTTATACCTACATCCAAAATCTGCTGAATCCATATTTTTGTAGTTTATCTAAATATTTATACTAACAACAATGTATGCTTTAACAACAACTTTGTTGCATTAGTTATGATTTGTAAGGAAGTGATTACGGAGAATCGTCCACTCAACCGTCGCGACAACATCCCTTATAATTTCTAAGAAGACGCGATCTCCAGATCGTGGTACTGTTTAAACATAAAATAATTCAGTTATACACTAACCATCTTATTGTACAGACATTAATTAAATCCATTTAAGCGATTTCCGCGGTCGCTCGAACTTGACTTGCGCCGGTAGGATTTTCACGAGGAAATCCCTATATTCAGTAATTCTTGTATTACTTATTTACTTAAAAAAGCAAATAAATTCGTCAAGTGATCGTGTGAAAGTGTCGTTGTAACTCAGGAAGAAAGCAGACGAGCAGCTTGTGAGTAAACCTTTTCACTTCCCTGTTTTGTATCATTTTCCACAATTTCCAATCAGCATCATTGGACCATATTATGTTAATCAGATTTTGTTAGCACAAAAATAGGCTTGCATAATTAGTTTACATATTATAGCTACATCGCGGAGTGCTAGGTTAAGTAAAATAAAAACCCCACTACGACAATAAACGGCGCTGAAAAAATATAAAGCTAGATTTTCAGAATACTGAACTGAACAAAGTTGCTAATGTAGTTGACTCTACCAAGATGCCTTCGTTGTAAATTGACAATAATGTCATACAATACTATTCTGAAGTATGCAATATTCCACTATGTAGAGATAAATTTTCTTGTTTGTAAAACCGCAGTCACACGTTGTCAGTGCTACGGTAGATAGGTAACGTGTGTCTACGCCTCTACACAGTCACAGTTGTTTTTTTTGGTATTAATTCAAAATAAGGCATAATAATTATTAAAAATAAATATTTTCATTCAAATAAATTACAGTGTATTTGGGACATAATAAAGTAAGTTTCCACCAAATTTCGTAGAAAAATAAATAAATTTTGAAGTAGATAAAAATAAAAAACCAAAAACTTGCTTTTTTGAATTCACCTAAATTTTGAGGTTGTGTGAAAAAATTGTTTTAGTACAAAAGTTGTATGTAGATCTTTTAATTACCTACAACTTTGCCATTGAACTTTTTTCCGTAGGACTTGTAGTTTTGTCGAAAATCGAGAGAGACCATTTTTTATCTTAAAAGCTCCCCCCTCCCACTTCCCGCACTCGGATTGACCGTAATTTATTTTTCCTTACATTTTTAATTTTTATCTTTCCTCCTTTTCTAATGGATTTCATCCTACTGCGATTTTTTTTGTCAAAACTTATCAGCTCTGGTCTAAACGGTCGGTCGGTCTAACGGTCTAACTAATATATCAATAATATATTAATCATAAATATAACAAGGTGAAAAATATTTTTCTCGCGTAGGCATAATACCTAATTATTTTTCTATACATTTCTACATACAGACTTGAAAATGATTTGCGATGCTGGTTTTTTCAATACAACAAATAAACGCATATTATAACTAGCTTTCCGCCTGCGGCCTAGCCCGCGTTTTCAAAGAAAATCCCGCATAGTTCCCGTTCCCGTGGGATTTCCGGGATAAAACCTAGCCTATGTTGCTCAGTGAAGATGCAGCTTTCTAGTGGTGAAAGAATTTTTAAATCGGTCCAGTAGCTTATGCGTGAAAACCAAACATACATACATACATAATTAAAAACCTTTCCTCTTTATAATATTAGTACAGAGTATAGATGTACCCCTGTGTGTGCTCTCTTCACAATGGGCAGCGTTGGGCGAGTAGAGGCAATCACGATAATGTAGAGGGCCTAAATGTGAATCTACAATGTGGCCTAAATGATCGGCCGTCATTGTAGATGTTTATTCACAATCGCCGTAGCGGTGGCAAACATTGACGATCACTTGTTGGGCCAACGCTGTGCATTGTGAAGAGGGCCCAAAATATATAGATGTCATTTCCATGAAAATTTTAAGCTGTCGTAATCTCTCACGTTTCTGCAGCATCATTGTTTTTGTCGATTTTACATTTAAAAGATTTTTTATTGATTACAATATATTCTTTTCGTTGAGATGTATTACACTTTTTTTTAAGTATATTTTGGCGAACGGAATAATAAAAGAGTTTAGCTGGGACATATAAAGGTTTTTAAATTACATTTTAAGAATGATTTATGATATAATGTCTATATAAAAGTTGTGAATTACGCACTTACATGCCTGCCCAGAGTATAAAAAAATCACCAAAGTATACTTCCTGCACATTGGAGTAAAAAAAACAATCAAATACTGTTCTTAAAATACCTACATATATGTAAAATATTTAATATTGAATAAATTATTAAAATACATAAGCTCTGTTTTTGTAATTTCTTGTAGTTTTAATCCAATTTACTTTTCTAATTTTGTTAAAACTAAGATGACATGTTACCATTTTGTTTATATGTATTTAATAATTTTGAAAATAAATAACCTGACCTCATGCCATAGGACATGCTCTGGTGGCGTTCACATATCCACGTAAGGGTTCAAGTTATTGCAGTCTGTAACGGGACCCCTACTTGGACTTGTGACACGACCTCTGAGCCTCGACCACGTGGGAGCCATCTTGTAAAGTTTTACTACTATGCAGTTCAAACCAGGACCAATTTCACGTTAATAGCCTATTGAAACCGGAGCTATTCCCTACCGCAGTGGGTGGCGGCATCCCGTTGGTCTGCGTTTATAGTCTTTTTAAGTAATACATAAAAGACTTAAACGCCTACCTATCGGGATACCGCTGCAGAACGAAAATTGATTTGAGGAACACGGAAAATTAAAGAAAAAAAAAATCCCTCGGATAGTTCCGACTGATAGGCACCTACAGGAACCCTAGTATTTTTAAATGGAACTCTGTACGTGTCCTGTCAGTTGAGATTATTCCTGAACTCCTGTGGAAGCTGAAGATATTAAGAAAAACAAGATGAGAGCACGCCTGTCATATTATAGCTTTTAACCTATAAACATATTATTATATTACGTCTACCTACTTACAATCCTTGTTTAAACTTTTTCCGTTAGGTATCTATACTAATATTATAAAGAGGAAAGGTTTGTATGTATGTATGTATGGTTTTCACGCATAAACTACTGGACCTATTTTGATGAAATTTGGCAAAGATAATCTTTAGACCCTGAGAAAGAACATAGGCTACCTTTTATTGCGAAATATGTACCACGGGCGAAATTATTTCAATCCTTTGGATGATTGATAATTTTTTTAGAGAATCTCTGTACTATTTATTTACCTACTTATGAGCTATAAATTATAATACCCCAAGGACTAATTTATTTGCATAACGTGTGACTAAGTTATATGCATAAATAGGTCACTATAATCTTCTTATATATAAAAATGAATCGCAAAATGTGTTGGTAAGCGCATAACTCGAGAACGGCTGAACCGATTTCGATAATTCTTTTTTTATTATATTCCTTGAAGTACGAGGATGGTTCTTATGTAGAGAAAACGTAAATATGTACCACGGGCGAAGCCGGGGCGGACCGCTAGTTTTTAATAAAACAAGAATATGATACGATCCTTTCTTCTATACATCTACACAAATAATATTATGATTTTCATTTAGTATGTTTCCTATGATTTGTTGATTTTTATAATGATAAATAAAAACTTCAGATGTATAATTGTTTATTTATTCTGAATCTTTAAGTTTATTGATTTTTATCCCTTACTTATGCTATATTTTATAAAAAAAAGTTTCAAACTCGAATATCCGAAATTTTTGATTCATAAATTAAATGTAACGGTTTATAATTAAGTTATGATATGATTAAATGTAGATTTCACATAAAAAAAACACACCATGAAGATGCTTTTGTTACCACAAAAAATATTTTTTTAATCGCAAATTTTAAGAGAAAAAGAAAAAGTCCACCATAACAATTACGTCATTTTAACCTCTTCGTCGTAAATTCTTTGCTATGACTTTCTTCATATTGTAATTAAACGAATTAAATTTAAATTTTCGCCAGCGGCCGCCATCTTATCACATAAACACAGCGCTTGCCTCTACCAATAATTATCTAATGTAACTATTTTACGATGCTCTAAGATTTTACGATATGATCAAATAATTTTGATCATTTCATGAAAAAACCGCGCGTTTAGTTAGCCATATCGAGAAACGATTTCTTATCATTGATCATCATCTGCACAAACCACATCATGATGTGGCCAAAAGACATTCAACCATTTCACGAAATGATCGATCATTAAAGCGCGTCACACACGGTGAAGATACTATAATATTTTGTTTTAGGATTTTTTTTTTTGAAGATACTATAGTATTAAATTTTGTGTCAGTGTTTCGGGTCATTTGTAACAGGATGGCGGTTCTACAGGGGTCTTAGTACGCAATGACAAAAAGAAAAATGATGGTCAAAACGCTAATACCGGATACCTTAAGATACTGTAATATTTTATATTAGAGAATCTTAACCTAAAATATTATATTATCTTCACCGTGTGTGACGCGCTTAATTCATGAAATGAGCAAATCTACGATATTTGTATTATCTGAAGATATTTTTTATCGTTGTGAATAGATAAATTTTAATTCATTCAATTCATGATAACTTTTATCCGTCTTTTTAACTAACTGAATAGGTATAACACTAATCACTAATGTAACATCTAGATGCCTTTTATATTATTATGTTATCTATACTAATATTATAAAGCTGAAGAGTTTGTTTGTTTGAAAAATTATTTCTGTATAAGATAACCCAAGGAAGGCTATAGATTATATTATATCATTACGCTAAGACCAACAGGAGCGGAGCCACGTGGGTGAAACCGCGAAGCGCAGCTAGCTTTATATCGCTTTGTATTTTAGAAATATGCTATATTATTTGTATAATTATTAATTACCTGCACAATATTCTTCGCTATGATGACAGTATACACGGAACACGTACCAAAGTACGTCATGAAGAGGCACACCACAATGAATATCCTGTAAAGATAACATTATCTATATGTTTAATTGAAACAATATTCCGCATTTAGCGAAATAAGAATACTTGATAAAATATAGGAATGTGAAGAGCATAAAATGTTTGGTTTTATTATAAAAACTGACTTCAATCAATAGGCAGATAATATTTTCAATTTTAAGCCATCAGTGTGCTAAATTTCGTCTAAATCGATACAGGTAGGTATTGTTGCGTAAATTTATCAGTAGGATAACGTTTCCTTGAAGTAGGAATATGTACGGTCTATCATAAAAAAGGTACCTACTCAGTTATAATACAAGACAAAGAATTATAGATTGTCGGAATAATTCAAAATTTTCAAGCAAACAACAACTTTCAATAAATTGTCAACAATATTGTTTCAATAAATTGTTAACAATATAAAATAAAGGTTAGGTAAGTTACCTGAAGGAATTAGCCCATTTCTTGCCCCACTCCGGTCCGTGCAATAACGCAGCTTCGGCCACTTCTGGAAAACTCATGGCCGGCTTTCTCGTCTTCTTGTAAAGCACGTGGGCGCATTTTATCTGTAAAATCATTAAAATCGTAGATTTGTCAAAATACGACCACAATAAAAATATTACAAACGCATTGCTTTTAAATACAGTTGCGAAGCCATTATTACAGTCATTATAGCAAGCAAAATATATTGTTCGTTCAATGTAGGCGGGTTTTCCAAAAACTTGTCTTATCAAAAGTAATTATAATTGTGCGCAATTACATATATTGTCTGTATGGTTTCATTTCTTTAAACTGTGACCTTTGCAAGTCATTGTCCTTTGTAACAGAGGACTGTGGGTTCGTTTCCATTTAAAGACCTTATCTTTTTATAAAGCGTTATTTCAATCCAACTGATAATAACTTTTGTTACATCAAATTATTTAACATTAAACCTTTTAGCAAAACGAAGTACACGTATCGTCGAGTATGTAAAAAATATATAGTTATTATAGCAACAGCAATAAAATTGACATTCGCAATCAGCATCATAAAATATAAGTCGCATAGCACCATAAACTATTAGAATTATACATAACCAGTTATCACTAAAAGACAAATATTATTTTATACTATGGTTTTCTTCACTTACAAGTACATAAGAGCAGTGTGTGCACACAACTGCAACTAGCACAGTGAAAAATATTCCGGAGATGAGTCCCGCGGCTTTGAACGCTTTTGGCATGGCCAGGATGCCTGTACCCAGGGATGCCTTGAGGAGATGCGTGAGCGTGTCCATGTTTCTGTAAATAAAAGGGAATAATAATAGTACAGAAAGGGTTTGAAACACTCGTTATTTAGAATTATTAATGAAATTTAAAATTTTATATTTTCAAAAGATAAACATGCCCTGTGAATATTAAACCAAATTATGGGAATATTATTTTTAAAATAAGGAAATTATTTTTTTTTTTTAATAAAAGTTATCGTGAATGTATTTTAGTTTTTTGGTGAGTACCTATAATTAAGTAAGGGCCGATTTTTCAATGCTCGGATAAAACTTATTCGTCGAATAATGTATAAAACTACCATTTTAAAAACGTATTCTAATTGCCCGTATTTGACAGTTTACGTGACATTTTAATATTATCATGTAATACTTTATTGGACGGATAAGTTTTATCCAAGCATTGAAAAATCGGCCCTAAATAAAATTAGGTATACGCTAGGTATATGCATATTTATTATTTAGTATTCCGAAGAAACTAGCATAAAGCGGTTCATACAATGCTATTTTTAAGTCGGGCGTGAGTAATTAATTAAACATTAAGGCGAGGTCAGTATACCTACATAAAAGACCTATGTTTGTGTTGATATTTTCATTCAATTATAAGCTTCATTTTAAAAAGCTTTCTTTTTAATGAACTAAAATAACACTCGTTTATTATCAATAATGTTTTTATGGAAAACATGAGTCGTTAATTAAAATTTATTTTGTCTTATTATTAGCTGATAGTTTTTCATAGCTTTCGAATATAACATTGTTAAAAAAATAATATGCACGTTGCATACACGGTTGTTAAAAATATGACAGTAAAGTCTGTGGTATAAAGTATCACAATATAACAATGAATATATTTCTTTGAAAGCAAAAGAATAAACACGGTTCTGTTTGTTTTGTTCTTTTATCTCACTGTGTCAAGGTTAAAGCCTTATCTTTAGAGAAATACCTGGGTTCAAAGATTTCGCCTAGATATGAGATAGATGCAAACGTGTTTTAAATTTTTCCTACTCAGTTAGAATCTTATTGAAATTGAACTTGTTGAGTGTAAAATTTAAGGTCGCGTGATGGCACTACCGTCACGTCATGGAGTAAGGCGATTTTGGTATCTTTGAATTTTGCCTAAAAAGTTCCACATCTGACATGTGTGCAGTGTGCTCGTCACGTACGCTCTTTTTTATTGAAAATAATGATTTTTATTTTAAATCCGCATTTCTCTGTTTTAAAAATTTAATTTCTACTTCGTAAATGTGTTCTGTTTTTGTGTGTTATCGTTCGTAATCAATTCATAGAAATGTTAAGATAATAGAAAATAAACACGTAGTTACCTAGCTTATATAAAAGATGTGTTGAAATTTTGGTTAAATAATCCAATTCTATATTTAGTCGTGTTTTAATCGATACAATGATGTATGAGGAAAATGTTTATATTGAATAATGTGGAATTCTGATTATACGAAAATTATGGACTTACAAGGAAATTAAGATGTGTCTATGATATATACCAATACTGCAGACAAATTCTATGTACCTAGGTACCTAGTCATTATTTTTTGATCTTGTTTGTCTTTCGTAATCAATAGATACTATAATATATTTATTCTTACTATAGTCACAGAATAATAACTAGTAGCTGTATAGTTTGTACCTGAGATTAATATGAAACGCTGAATTCAAAACAGAGTTTAAGATTTTTAAATAAGTATATTTTTTTATAATAACTATAGAGTTTTTAATATCGAGCTTAATAAGGAAAACGATATACTCAAATACATTTTACGCTGATCTATAAGTAATAAAAAACTAATACTATAAAAATAAACTCCATATTAAAACGATAAGTATTTTTACGTTATTTATTATATCAATCAATTACCATGCTTATTTTCTCGGTAAAACAGTGTCTACATTAGAAGGCACGTGTGAACAATTCAATGACCCATTTAATTTTATTTATAGTTGATTAAATTATAACTATATTTTCTTTAATTTAAAAACAAACTTTGTATGTTTGTCAGTTCATTAGTAACTGCTGCAGTTTAATGCTATAATTAATTTTAGGTTTCTTTGAACAGTAAATAACTTACGAAGTTGGGTTCTCCAATTTTCTTTCCGCAAACGGATCATACTCTCCTGCTTCTGCATCTGCTAGGTTGTATCTGGAATAATAATAAATAGTGTTTTGTCTTAATATGTGTGTGTATGTATTATCTTACAAGTGCAATGTATGATACATAAAGACATTTTAAGTTTGAAAAATCAGATGTTTTGCGCGAAGTGACAGTAGTACCCACCTCAACGCTTCGCTTATGAGGCGTGCAAAATACAATGAAGATTATATACTTTTAAACTTTTAATAAACTATCAGAGATCATATAAAGCAATGGTTGTATTATAATAATGTAAGTTTCTACATCGTTTAAATCATTCTATTTGTAAAAGAATAGACAGTTTCCCTATTTCCTGCTTCAATACAAAACCACATTGTTACACAAATGTTTGATAAAGTCTGCATATTTAACCCCACTCGCGATATAATATTCTCATATTATAATGGTAATATGTAAAATATCTACACACATGCTAATATTATGTCAATAGCAATGCAATGTCGTCAAAAAAGCGTAGGTAACATGTAGGTAATCCGTTCTGCGTTCTTTGCCACGTGTTTTGTGGCTTTAGGCCAAAAGAGGCCATACTAACAACAATATGACTCCGAAGCCTAGCAAGTATGCTTCACTAAGTGTATTAAAATGCATTAAGCAGTATTAATTCAGTACTTTGTAAACATAACGATGTAGGTCAACAATGAATGTGCTGATTTGTTCTGTTTTACTTTTAATGTGCATTATAAATTGCGTATTTAAATGTTCTATCTTCTGCGATCCCCATACCTGTGGCAAACTTCGCAATATTTGGTTCTTCCATAAATGTTTTGGAGATAATATTCACCATATATTTAATGATATTTTGATTCATTTCATTTCATTTTAATGATTTTTTCTTACGTCAATATACATTAAGTTTAAATAAAAATAAAAATTGGGATACTTTAGCCACTTACTTTTTAACTTCTAGCTCCTTCCCCTTTTCATCTGGATGGATGAAAGTTTCCAACTCCTGTGGAGCTGGGATGCCGTTGGAATCCTACAGAAAGTCACTTTAGATTAATAATTGTTGCTTTATTATGATTATTTTTTTGAAATGTTACATTAATGATTATTTTAATGGCATATCGAGAGTGACGATTTAGGTATTACATTTAATTATATTAAGGAAATAAAGGTCATGATCGGGTTGAAACCAGTTGAAATCACGTGACACACTAAAAATTGTAAAAAAAAATTGTTACGCACGTCGTACTGCGAACTTTCTTATCGGCCAGTTACTTTTTCCCAATAACTATTTGTCGAATTTTCAGTTCAGAACTTTTTTTCAAGCTCTTAATTTGAAATGATTCAAAATTTTCTATCTGTCCCACTATGATTCTGTCCGTCAGAGAGTGACAGGTAGGAAAAATAAAAACTAAACCCATGTCCATTGAAAAGTTACATTTGGGGATGCGTTATTTAGAGGACGCAATTTTATTTTTTTGATGTGTAGGGGGGTTCAGTGTGAAGCTATCACCAAGTTTGTGGTGTCGCCACCCTTGTCCCACGGCCGCCATCTTGATAATAGCGGTTTTACGATATATCTCTTAAACTATTTATCTGATAATAAAACTATGTTAACATTGTTTGTTGCAAATTAAATTCTCTACAACTTAGGTTCAGACTTCAGTAACTTTTTGTCGTAGAACTATAAATAAAAAAGTTATAAGCGAAAATGTTCAGAAATAAGAGATGTTTATATTTTTCAATAAAACTTTTTTTTATAAGTTTACGAAGAAATTATATCAGACCATTTTTGTAGATTGTTTTTCGAAGAACAACTTTTATTCACAACATTTTTTCATTGTAGAAAATTTAGTTGTATGTTGTATGTTGTAGAAAATTTAATTTCAATGGACTATATGTACGGAATCCTAATAGAATAGCATGGACTAAAAGAATCATTTATATTAGTCCATTTAGATAGTTAATACCAGTTATTAAGTACTTAGGTTTAAAGCTACTTAGCAATCTTTCTATTGAAGTTCTGTTTTTATATGAAGGTAATTAGTTAGTTCTTAATTAAACTTACATTAGTCATTTTGATGGCTTCGATCCAACGTCTCAATTATAGTGGCTCTCTGCAACAAAAATATAAATTTATATAAACTAACACACAGACAATCGGTCAAATAAACTATTACTAGTTACTAGCAAACCGGGTGAACTCCGTTTCGCCACCAGAGACACCTTTTCTTTGCTATAAACCTCACGGAGCCCGAGACCTTTCGAACGAATGCAAAACCGTGGAAATCGGTTCGTGCATTCTGGAGCTATAGCGTCAGGAAGGAAAACCCGACTTATTTTTATAAAGTAGAAATAATGTATATAAAAATGAATGTTTCGAATAAATATTGATTATACAGTTGACATTTGGCACACGGTAACCTATTAAAAACTCGAATTTCTATTACCCGAATCTTAAAACCCCGAAAACGGTTGTTAGAACTTTTAAAAGACAGATGTAATGAATGACAAATTTTTAAAATTCCTTTTTTAATTTCCCAGATGAATCAATTTCCAGATGCACCAAAACCAGATTTTTAAAAAGTATTTTTTTGTTTCCCGTATTCTCATAATCCAGATCTCAATATACCAGATTCTCAGAATACTTTTTTTTGTTTCCCATCGTACCATTTTCCAAATAAACTATTGCCAAATTTTCATAATCTTTTTATTTGGTTCCCATATAATCGTATAACAGATAAACTATTGCCAGATTTTTACAATCGTGATTATACTATTACTATCGACTGAAAATAAACATTGTCAGTAAGTAAATTTATTGTTTTACTTGTCCATTACAGACCGGTTTTAGTGTCAAAGTCGACTCAGTAGGTTAGGTTTGAACTACGACCCCCACGCTAGAACCGACTCGCTATTGTTTTACTTGCCCATTACAGAAAGGTTTAGGTAAGTATCAAATTCGACTCAGTAGGTTAGGTTAGGTTTGAACTGTGACCCCCTATGCACGAGCCGAGCGAGCGAAGCGAGCGTGCCGCGGCAGCGGCCGGCGAGTGCCAGAACCGACTCGCTATTGTTTTACTTGCCCATTACAGAAAGGTTAAAGTGTTAAAATCTATTCAGAAGGTTAGGTTAGGTTCGTGCTGCGTCCCTCTGGAAGGATTACGTTTTGCTGGATATCGTTTATTGGAATTTCAAAAATCTGGACATTGTTTGTCTGGATATCAATTAACTGTATTTCAAAAATTTGTGTTTTAAAAATCTGGCTTTCGTGCATATGGATTACGGTCATCTGGATTTTGTGCATTTAGATTTCGTATGTCTGGAATTCATTCGTCTGGATTGTAAAACGTCGTACAAATAAAGAAATGGGCAAATGAAATTCGGAGTTGCGATTATATGGCAAACAAAACTTCGAAATTTTAAAATTCGGGGTTATGAAAAAATGTCCAAACGTTTTCTGGATTATGATATTCGGAATATTAAAATTCGAGATTAAGATAGGTAACCTTGGCACACAATAATAATCTAGACTAGCATGTATGATACCGTGTATGATACTTTTTATTCAAGGCCCCTCGTATTTGATGTTGATACTAGATAGTTTTACACGTAGTATATTATTATTAGTCTGTGGTTTTACCTATCTATCTCTTTGGTCGTTAATCGTTGTCATAATCTCTTATATATAAAATTATCGTGTCACAATGTTAGTCTGCATACTCCTCCGAAACGGGTGGACCGATTCTCATGAAATTTTCTGTGCATATCGGGTAAGTCTGAGAATCGGCCAACATCTATTTTTCATATGTACCACGGGCGAAGCCGGGGCGGGCCGCTAGTCTATAATATAAAAATGAATCCCAAAATGTGTTGGTAAACGCATAACTTGAGAACGGCTGAACCGATTTCGTTAATTCTTTTTTTATTATATTCCTTGAAGTACGAGGAACGTATTCTTACGTAGAGAAAACGTAAATATGTACCACGGGCGATGCCGGGGCGGACCGCTAGTTTGTAATAAAATTTTATCAATTAACTGTTCTTATTTTTCAATAAAGAAATACAAAAAAAAAGAAAATTTTATTACGTATCTAGTTGTGAAAACCAGCCGGTTATATTTAAACATAAAGGTCATGTCTTCTATATTATAGATACAATATAGTGATTAAATTGTAAATGAATGAATGATCTGCAGGTTTTCCTTAATTGCTAATAACCACAGACATGTATATATAAGTAGACAACGCAAGTACCGCGAT
>CAJQZN010040496.1:0-23707 GCA_907164685.1 Colias eurytheme
CAATTAAATTTTTCAATTTCATACAATATAAAATGTACATATGTTTTGTTTATATTGATGGGTATCGTTTTTGTGGTATTTATTGTCCTCAGGTTTAATACGATATAATCAACTATACAAATTATAGTCCGTAACCTCTATGGAATTCCTTTAATTTTAGTATATTATGGTTAAAAGTGTATATATTATATGCTGGAAAAATAGTAAAAAAACCTACATCGGGAACAATGGTTTTCACTATGACCTATATATAGGACAAAGTGACTATGTTACTATGTAATTTGTGTAGGACAAACTGTAAAAGAAATTTAACACATTAATTGTACAACATATTCTTACCTTAATACAAATGCAACATATTATTTTTTATTGGGGAACCATATATGTTTCTGAAAAAATAAAAAACCGGCCAAGTGCGAGTCGGACTCGCGCACCGAGGGCTTCGTACAAACTTATTTTTTTAATTATGCTGTAGGTATCTTTTAATTCATATTTTAGAATTCTTTATCTGTGCTATAAGACGTTGCTATTGTAAGTTTTTATAACCTTGCAAATGTCGAAAATTAGGTACGAAAATTTGCAGCATAAACGGTTGTATCTTTTGATTGCGTTGGCATATATTATGTTTGATTCTGTTTTTATTTTGTTTTTCTGTCGTCTCACAATTTCAAAATGAACGACAACACGGGAGTTGTCATTTTTGAAACCCAGATAGTCCAAAGATGTTTTTACACATATTTTGGGGTTATTTCTTTAAAACTGGAAGAATGTTTTTTTAGAGTTTTGAACCTCAATACGATTCGCGCTTCAAGGACTCCGAACAAACCTACTTTTTATTATGTTTTAACTTCTAGTGTTTTTAGTGAATTTTTCTTTATCTGTGCTGTAAAACCTTGCTTTTAACCAAGTCCACTTAACTTTTGACCCGTAGGTTTTGATTCCCTTGCTAGTAGTTGCGGTTTTCAGAATATGCCGCATATGAATATTATTTCTTCTGATTGCGTCTTAAATCTTATATGTATCTCCATACCAATTTGCATGAAATTTGGTATGGAGATATTTTGATACCCGAGAAAGGACATAGGCTACCTTTTATTGCGAAATATGTACCACGGGCGAAGCCGGGGCGGACCTCTAGTATGTATATAAAAATGAATCGCAAAATGTGTTGGTAAGCGCATAACTCGAGAACGGCTGAACCGATTTCGATAATTCTTTTTTTATTATATTCCTTGAAGTACGAGGATAGTTCTTATGTAGAGAAAACGTAAATATGTACCACGGGCGAAGCCGGGGCGGACCGCTAGTGTATTATAAATCTGAGTTTTTAATGTGAATATCAAGTTAATACATGTAGCCGTTCATTAGTTGTAAGTTGAAATTATTATTTTTTTTTTTATATAAAGTGTAATTAAAAAAATCATGTTATTTGCGATTATTCTTATATCTGTTTTATAAAACATTGCTTTTTACCAAATTTAAAGATTTTATCATTTATGTACTTGGGAAGTACCCTGTCGGTTTTGATTCCATTGCAAAAGTCAAAATTTGCTAAAAATTGCAGCATTAATGGCTGCATCCCAAAGGGTTTGGTTTTTAAGGGTCCAGAACCCTAATAGGATCACGTCTGTCCATCCCATCTGCCCATCTGTCTGTCAAGACCCATTTTCACAGGAACGCGTGATGTGACATAAAACTGAAATTTATATTGATTACTTGAGTCGATTGAAGTTGAAGTTGAAGTTGAAGTTGAAGTTGAAGTTACAACATAATAAAAATATAAAAAAAAAAAAAAAATATAAAAATCTTTATTTATCCATACCTTCAATATTACACTGTGTATGCCACTCAATTTATATAAACACAATACTTAAAACTAAAAATGTTGTGTGGTTTTATGAAACCACGGTAAAAGTGAAACTGTTCGAACGGTTCCGAACACTGCCTTATACCTACTCGGCAGCCGACCGTCACGCGACATGCGCTACACAGACCAAAAAGTTTGAGACGATGTAATAAAAGTTTCACTTTAAAAATTGGTTTGTTCGGAGCCCACGGTGTGCGAGTCCGACTCTCACTTGGCCGGTTTTTTATTCTTATGTACTATATGTAGTACATTCGTAGGCCGAATGTTAAAGCTGATGTAGATCGCTGTCTGAAGATTATTTTTATTTGCATTCATGACTTTAAATAGCCTTGGAACATTACTTATTTAATAAAACGAATTAAATGCATCATTTGCAGTACGCCTGCAAATATAAATCTACCCTCTCATTTTGTAAATGACTAGCGATAACAATTATTGTATTTTTGCCTTTTGGTGTCAAAACTGCTTCTATTACCCAGAAGAAGAATGCAATTTTTCTATTTGAAGATACAGTGGAATCCGTTTATAATGACATCGAAGGGAATCGACAAACACGTCATAATATGCGGACGTCATACAAAGCGTTATGTGAAATGAAAAATCTTTTTAAGTATTTTAATACAGAAACATAGTATACTTGCATATGTATAGGTACATATTAAATCAAAATCAAAATTGCACGTAATCAGCAGATTATTATAATAAAACTACAAGTGTATTTTTACTGTAAGTAGGTACACTGTAATTTTTGTCTGCTTTTGTTTTTTCATTTTATTGTAAAAACAGTCTCTAATACTATTGTGTATAGAAGACCTATGGTCAAATTATCATTTTCAATATTGCTGTTAACAAATCGTGATAATGAATTCACTTCGGTCATTATAACCAGACATAATTTATTAAAAATGGGTCATAATAAGCGGCATGTCACTGTAAGGGAAGTCAATATATCCGACTTTTTTATAAAGAATTTTATATGAAAACCAAACTTCGTAGTGCAATTACGTCATAATAACCGGTTGGTCAATATAGGCGGAGTCATAATAAACGGATTCTACTGTATCACATTGCTGTTTAAACTACATAATCAATAATAACTTATTTGTTAGGTAACCCTAAAATAAACTTCCGTCTTGATATTTTAATTTTCTTTCGAAAATAAAAATTTGTATTTGATAGAATAACCTTTTCTGATTCGTAAGCATTTGAGTATCAATAAAAGAGAATTCAAATGGATCCAAACAACGATTCTTATGGCAATGGAAGACAAGACACTCCAAGGCTTACTTTAACAATAGGACGTAACAGTATTTGAAATCAAGAAATACAACTCTGTATATTTTGTCAAATGAACAGATAATAATACTAACACGATTAGTGTTTGGGAATTTACAGCTTTTAATTCCTGATACCAGGATTCTTCATGAAATTCTACACATAACACGTCTTACTTTATTCCAATCAAAATATTTTTTAAGTTTCATGCTGTTTGTGTACTATGGACTCCCTAAACTACTGAACCGATTTTAATACAATTTTACCGATTAGTTTATATCTTAATTACAATATGCTTGGAAATACTGCATGTATTGAAGTACAACTAGATTGGATAGCGTTCATCACTTTCCTGATCACATTCAAGTGGAACCTCGTGGTAATAAATCGTCGTCTCGAGGCGGTCGTTGTGTCCGAACTCCGATGTATAAGAAAAAATTAACAGAAGTTAACGTTATTTATGCTAAGTTGCAAATATTCCTATTTATTGGCCAATGTTGGCGTCAACACCACACATTACAACCACATGAGTATATAAATAGTACAGACACAAAGCTTCATAAGAATTTTTTTTTCTGTCAGTTAGGTAAAATTTATTTAAGTAAATAAAACATTTAGATGTATAATAATTGTTTATTTATTTTGAATCTTTAAGTTTATTGATTTTTATCCTTAACATAAGCTGTATTTTATAAAAAATATTTAAAACTCGAATTTCCGAAATTTTTGATTTATAAGTTAAATGTTTATATTTAACGGTTTATAATTAAGTTATGGTATAATTAAATGTAGATTTCACTTTTGTACAGCTTAGACATTTTTCTGTATGGATACAGTGCCTTTCGATTTGTAGTTGGACAACATTTCATTTTATAGGTACTATATTATAATAATTAAGAGCATGAAAGAAAAAAAAAGCATTTCTTCATAATGCTATTGTTACCACAAAAAATATTTTCTTAATCGCTAATTTTAAGAAAAAATAAATTAAAATTAAAATTGATGTGGAGACGTTATACATACAGACGTTAGAACAAAGTCCACCATAAGAATGAAGTCATTTAGGAATAAGACGATTTTTAAACATTAATAAAAACCTAAATATTTTAAAAAAGTAAAAATTACTGTTAGTTTTTATCTAGTTTTGATTAAAATAAAAATAAAAAAAAAGTAGCAAAAATTTTTGAAATGTTCTAATTTTGGAGCAGACTGTAATGTCTGTATTTGTATGAAGTATGAACATATGTGGAGATCGCGTCCACTTATTTTCATGCGTAAACGATGATATTCATACTCAACTTTCTCGAATTTTTATAAAATAAACCTATGTTTTTGTTATATTCACTCAAAAGATTGTCTATTCTAGTGTGAAAATACAAAAATAAAAATCTAAAATACCTTGATATTATTTTTTTATGAGTACTTATTTTTCTTTACAATGTCATATTTTTTCAAAATGTGTGGGAAAAAATGCTTCTAATAAGTAAAATAAACACGCCAGGGAGTAAGTAAGGTAACTAATATAAAGTTTGGTTATCTAGTTAGCATCAAAATTTACAAGAGTGTCACAGGTTAAAGTTTACATCACAAATTTTAATATCGAAAAAAATCGGCAAATCAGCGCCGACCGCTCGAATTTCTCCGACAGACAGCACCTTTTTGACGCGGCGCGCCGCGACAGCTGAGGGGTTAATGAAGCGTGAATTTACGCGATAGCTTTTTGTTAGCACATTAATGATCTAAGTTATCACAAAATAAGGACACAGCTTTAAAAAAAAATAAGAATACCATTTACAATTTAACACGTTTATAGTTTGGGCAACGTGATGAGTTGAGACGCCACCACTTGTATAATTAATTATCATTGGAAGGCTAGTGCTCAAAATATCCCTATTGTGATATTACATTGATATGCGAGAAACTTTCAAAAAAACAATTCGATCAACTCATTCGCGTTAACTAAATTTTAACTAGAGATAATTTTCTATCAAATTATTTATATTATTTTTTGATTTTTGGTTATTTTGCGATGCTTCATTGCATTTCAACAAGGAAATAACTATTGGTGGTGGTGATCACTTACTACCGTATGTGACCACCATATTTTGACCTATTTTGTATAGGAAAATTTTAATTAAATAGTTTCTTAATCAGAAAGCTTTTGTTATAAAATGACTTTGCCTGCTTGTAAGCTACGAATGTGCATGATTTTCTTCTTATTTTATCTGCTGTCTAGGTCTGTAAGAATCAGCCCTAAACTTATTGACGGGGAATCGAACCCAAGATTTTTGTGTTAACACTTATTTTATATTATTGTGGGGAAAATAGTCGAAAGTTGTAAAGAAAACAAAAATATGATTTTATTAACATTATTTATTGAATAAATAATACAAAAAACGTTTTCAGTTGAAACATTAAGGATACCAAACGAAAAAAGAACTGAGCAAGTGACTCCTACTGACATGGATTAACATTCAATTTTTACTTGATTCAAAACGATTAACATCAAAAAATATGCCGCTACCTATGACAGTAACATCCACACTTATAAAATAAATACATTGATGGAATTTTATATTCATATATAGCTATATATACTTAAGTTAGCAGACTGCTTTAGCAGTTATATTACAGAACATCGATTATAGAGGGCTTAAAATGCCTGAAAATGCGTAGTACATATTTGAAATGCTTAACGGAATCGGCTTATGTTAACACATTATTGCTTTTGCTCCATTTAAAGCCTACTTAGAGTATCGAGTAGCGAGAGATGCACTCGGATTTAATAAATACTAAAAACAATTGAACAAACAACTAAAACTATATGAAAATGTATGATAAATGAATAGTTAAAAAACATCTAGGAATCGACTCTATTACTAAATCCCAGTGCACCGTAACATTAAAATTGAGGTTATTAACATGTGCCACCAATATATACACATTTACAATAATTTAAACAAAAACGTCATATCGAAATAAAAATGCGACATCTAAGACCTTTGCGCGCGTATTATAAAATTGCCTGAAGAATCTCACATTCACACGCGTAGGCCCGCTACGAGTACATTCGCCTAATACAACTAAAACATTTGGTTACTCGATTATGCTCCAAACGCATAAATAAATAGTGAACTACGGCTGTTACAACAGTGGCATGCTTCCCCGTCCCCCTAAGTACTAAAACGATTACTTATTTTTAAAGTTTTTATTTTATTTGTCCGCGTCGAAACGATTCGACACAACGACCTATTTAGGATACACTAGGCCAATTTCTAAATCGTCACACGACAGATTCATCTAAACTAAATTATTTATCCAATATGGTTGAGAAAAATATTTGAGTAGTTCGTATATTTTATTTTAACTAATCCGCCGCCATCTTGGATTATCTATCGCATGACATCAAAAACAATTGCACTTCGTTTCTCACTTACTTTTCATATAAACATCAGATCTAAATGTATACTGCTCTATCAAAGAGAAAAGCTACATTACAAAGTACAGCGAGAATTTCGTAACTACAATTTATTATGTAAATTAAAGTATATACAAGTTGAAAATTTTACACAGACTATATAATAATTTGATGAATCTAAAACTATGCATTTACGACGACTCAATAAAAAATGTTATGGACTAAACAATTTTAATAAAATGTAATATTATATTTTGACACATACACACAAAATGTTAAGTGTTTTGTTTGATTATACAAAAGGAAGTTACATCGCCGTATATTACAGAAAAACTTACATTACATGGATAACAACACTAGTCCATAACACTTTGGCATACTTAAAATTTAACACTTTAACATAATGTGATGCACGATATACAAATAAAATTTAATCTCAAGCAATATTACATGATATTTATACAACCATTTACAAACGAATTTAAAAGCCGAGAACCTCATAGAGGCAGTGTGTGGACCGACTTCTTAGTGGCTTGTATTATCGAAGTCGATGCTTTTAGCTCCGGTACTTTATTATCACGGTAGTTGTTTTAAATCGTGATGTTTTATGCTCGAGGTATGTAGTGTCTATATTTTAATAAGTATAAAAAATAATCTGTAAAATATATAATGTTCTAAATAATTTCAAGGTAATCTATTTTTGATCTAACTTAATTCAGTCTACAACTAATGTCTTAATGTGCTATAACAAACTAATTATAAGAGTACAAATGACATTTTACAATTATGTTTTAATGTTCTTTGACCGATCCCTGCGCAGTTAAAATTACACATAATTTATATCATCAATAATCAAATGACAACCAAGAACAACTACATATACTGTAACACAATATTTTTATAAATTACAAATGACATTTTGTCCTATTCTTTTAATTTCTGCGCAGGAATTCCACAACAAAGATAAACAATACATAATTTTTAACACCAAACACAATCACAAAGACACTAACACTACACTTTGACACTTGACACCAAACGAACACTTTAGTACCGAAGCGTGCGATCGTCTCACGACGCATACATTCTCTTGATATCTTCCTTGTATCTCTCTTGGATATCTTTCCTCTTGATCTTGAAGGCAGCGGTCACAAGGCCCATGTCTGGGGACCAAACTTCTGTGCATAGTTTCACTGCGGCGGGCACTTCGAACTTCTCTAGACCACCTGGAATATTTGTTATTATTAGAGATTTTTTACGACAGTTGGATAATAACAGTATAGTTAACGATAATAATTATTAATGGTTTCCATAACACAAGCGAAAGTGTGTGAAAACTGTCCTGAAATATTTATTTATTTTACTTATTAATAAATCAATACAAATATCGATATAACGATAACAGTTTTGTAAATCGAGTGGCTTTTAATAAATGATTGTAATGATAACAAAAATATATTTGTACTGCAAATAGATTAATTTGAGCCCAAAAGTTAATTTAAGGGAGGTCTGTTCTTTAAGATATGTGGTATTTGTGAAATATTATGCAGAAAAAGTGTATATGCATAAGGACATTGCGGAGATAGATTTGGAAAATTCAACCAAAAAACGTAAAAAAACTCACATTTCCTCGCATGATCGGCAAGTTCCTTAACAACCGCTTTTTCCACCTCGCTATTCTGGCAAAGCTGATCAAATTCCATCTCTGGCAGGCCAATTCTGGCCGCTAATTCCGCTAAATGCCTCGGGTTTGGAACCAAAAGGGCCACTGTGTATGTCTTAGAGCTATCCCCGTATACACAAATGTTCTCTACTATGGGGCAAGTCTTGAGTTCCGCTTCAACTTTGCCGAGGGATACATATTCACCGGCTTGTAACTTGACTAGATCCTTCTTGCGGTCTGTAGAGAGGTATATTATTGTTTACATTTATAGGTAAGTAGATATATTTTTTACACCAAAAAAAGTAATATAATAAGGGCCGATTTTTCAATGCTTGGATAAAACTTATTCGTGGAATAATGTATAAAACTACCATTTTAAAAAACGTATCCGAATTGCCCGTATTTGACAGTTTACGTGACATTTTAATATTATCGTGTAATACTTTATTAGACGGATAAGTTTTATCCAAGCATTGAAAAATCGGCCCTAAATTAAACAAACAAACAAACAAAAACGCTTAAATTCTTCAAAACCCTTATTTTTGACCTTACAAATAGCTTCCACAACACCCTTTAATTAAAATTTAACCAATATTTCTTACCGATAATCTTAATACACCCATCGTGATGCAGTTCCCCGATATCCCCAGATCGGAACCATCTCCGACCGCCCACGTCTATGAACTCCTCTCGACTCTTCTCCGGGTTCTTGTAGTAACCTTCCGCTACACTGTCACCGCCTATAACGACCTCGCCCTGGGGATTAAGATGAAGAATTTATTTATTATAACATTTTCCCTTAAAAACACTAATACGATCATTTATGGATACTGTCGTCATGCCTATTATACTTAGATCATTAAGTAATGGATAACACTCGCAGGCGTTTCCCCTTTTGCCGAGGTATAAGATTATTTTCATCGAAAAATCTTATCCTTTCATAAAAACTACTTGCGTAATCGATTACAAGCACTCTGCGTATTCGTAAAACGTCGAACGGACGTCTGCGAGTGCTCCGCTAAAAATGCCGTTTTGTACTGTCAAGTCTTGCAGAAGCAATTCAAACATGTCGAATATTAAAAAAGATGGAATAACCTTTCATTTGTGTATATTTTTTTATTTTTTAACGTACATTTCTAATTAAATGCAATTTCTAATAATCGTCGATGTATCGTTTAGCGATATGATCAAGACAAATAATCGAGTCATGTTTCGAGAGAGAAAGAGACGAAACTATCATGGAAAGAAAATATACAAATTTAATCTTTATCTACTAAGAGAGAAAGTTGAATTTAAAACGCGATAATGAACCGCATTCCTTACGAGACTATCTTTTAAAGAAATACAAATTTAATCTTTATGATCTAAGTTATAAAGTTGAATTTAGAACGCGATATTGAACCACACTCCCCACGAGACAACTTGGAATGAAATACAAATTTAATCTTTATGAATTTAGGAATAGAGTTGAATTTAAAAACTCGTCGCTTAAAAGGTCGTAAATTTTTACGACTTTCGTGACACAAATTATTTTTGTGAATGTGTGATTGTGTTTCAATAGTGTGAGTTGCCCTCCCCGCACCAAAATCAGCAGAAAGTTTAGTTAGAACATTTGCCAGCGTACTCCATCCATTACTTAATGATCTAAGCTATTATAGTATAGCCACACCCCGGACACTCCATACAAAATTACCGTTTTGACAGTCACACTGTAGAGACTGCAAATGTGTGTGTTAACGCTTTATGGTTGGCACATTTGTGACTAGCGTAAAAAAAATTCGCGTTTTTCTGATGTAATACATCCGTAAACAGCACAATATCTAACCATTTTCTACGAAAAACGATAATCACAAATCCAAAATAATAAAATTACTTTAAGTCAATTTGATTAATGTTATCAATCTTCGTTACGTATCGTCCTTGCAGAAAAATGTGGCCCATTTTAATCACGATCGCGCGGGGTGAGGTAAGTGTTTAATTTTGGCGGGAGGCGGAGTGTCCGTTCTGTAGCGTTTAGCTACTATTATGTATTCTGTGCTCTAGGAGTGCCGGCAGAAGTGAAAACTAGATTATTAACGTTGAGCATGTTTGATATTTTGGAATGGTATCCGTCTTACGCTTTTTCGATCAGGTCACGTGTCCTGACGCGAGTTTAAGATTTTATACCCATTACAGAAAAAGTGCTCAACGCCGCTAAAGAAGTTTTCACTTCAAAAATTAATTATAATTTATAATATAGCGTAAGAATGATTTAAAAGTATTAATTACTAGCGGTCCCCCCCGGCTTCGCCCGTGGTACATATTTCGCAATAAAAGGTAGCCTATGTCCTTTCTCGGGTATCAAAATATCTCCATACCAAATTTCATACAAATTGGTTCAGTAGTTTAGGCGTGATTGAGTAACAGACAGACAGACAGAGTTACTTTCGCATTTATAATATTAGTATGTATTACCTGTGGGTACGGTTTGTTGCCAACGCGATAGTTGCCCTCCTCCCAGTTGACCAGCTTGATGTCTGTGCCCGTCGTGGGAGCGCCTACTCTGCCTGTAGATCTGTTACATAACATTTTATTAATTAATCTGTCTAGCTGTCTAGCTGTCGGAACCACAGACACAATAGAAAATTATTGAAATAGAAAATATATTGTGTCTGGGACCGATCGAGCCAATTGGGGCTCAATGGGTTAATACATTTTATATACAGCTCTGGTCGCCACAACTCCACGCAGATATTTATTTTAACAGTTAATTTTTTAATACAAGCGGAGACAAATTGAACTAAAATGCATGAACGCAAAAAATAGTCTAATTTTAGGTATTTTTATAACATGCATAATGTAAAGACAGCGCATAAAACCGCGTGAATATCGTTACACTACTACAAGCATATGTGCGTGTCAATTACTCCCTTTGTCAGTCGTTACCAACTAAAACTGGTTTATGATAGCTCGGCCTGCACAACGCGTCTTAGATTTCTCTATGTTCGTTTTCTTTACTCTGTGCTCCCTTCGCCCTGCTGACAGCGCCAATATTACAAGTTTACCCAGTGCACAAGCCCCGTGGGTGCCCACACTCACCGGTCGAGCAGGTCCATGATGGTCGCGCAGGAGGTGGTCTCGGTGAGCCCGTAGCCGGCGATGACGTCACAGCACAGGCACAGCCGCACCTGTGTGTGCGTGTCGGGCGCGAGGGGGGCCCCGCCCGCTATCATGAGACGTACTCGACCGCCGAGTAGCGACCGCACTTTCTTAAACACCTGCACAGATAATAAATGGTTGTGCGGTGACGGGTGATACAGATAAAAAAAAATTGGTTGCTTGTAAATTAGGTTTACGATCGAGATGTTTAAGTGATAACGTCTTATTGGTGGCAGCGCTCGAGATGAGACGGGAGATCGGTCCATCTCTCTCTCGTTATACCTACGATCGCGCTCGTGAGGTTTTGGTGTAACACAAGTTTCTGAACATGTCACCCGACTAAAACGATTTTAAAAACGTTATCACGTCAAAAATAAGAAGAAACGAAATGAAAATTAAAAATAATATGTACGTACAACAGCATTAAGTATCGGCGTATCGTATCCGCGCTTCATCCATCCCTGCTTGTACGAGTAGGCCCACTTGAAGAACGCGCCCGCGAACTCGCCGCTGCGGGACACTTTGTCCGTTATGCCCTTGCTGATACGGTCCATTATTAACTGCAGATAAAGGATACATTAGCTTCCTTCTTACTCGTAAGTTAATTGGGCGAATTTGAAGTTCCAATTTTTGAAGTGAAAACTTCTTTAGCGGCGTTGAGCACTTTTTCTGTAATGGGTATAAAATCTTAAACTCGCGTCAGGACACGTGACCTGATCGAAAAAGCGTAAGACGGATACCATTCCAAAATATCAAACATGCTCAACGTTAATAATCAAGTTTTCACTTCTGCCGGCACTCCCGGAGTGCAACCCGTCTTTTTTTTTGTATTGATATATTAATAGAAGTTACTATTTCAATTAAGGTTAAAGGTTTACTCTTAAGTTATCTTATTTCGCGTTAATAATGTTCAAAGTCTATTGTATTGTTAAAACTGCCTAATAAACGGTCAGGCAGTTTTGCTTCGATCCATTTTCAAGTGATTTTGAATCTAATTATTTATTATTATTATCTTATAATATAAAAATGAATCCCAAAATGTGTTGGTAAGCGCATAACTTGAGAACGGCTGAACCGATTTCGTTAATTCTTTTTTTTATTATATTCCTTGAAGCACGAGGATGGTTCTTACGTAGAGAAAACGTAAATATGTACCACGGGCGAAGCCGGGGCGGACTGCTAGTACGTTAATGAAAGTATTTGGACAAGTAAATATATACTCACAGGTACAGTGGTGATACATGTTGGTTTCAAAATGGTGGCATCTCCCATTGTTCCCTTCATGATCTTGCTCGATGAGTCCAACATCGTGAGCGGAGTGGAATAACCGATTGGCACACCTAAAAATAAAAATTGAAATATTAATATAAATTTTCGCATATAAATGTAAGAAAAAAATTGGCGTCTCATTCCATAACTCCAAAATTTATGATCTAAAATAAAATTTTGTCTGTTTTGTGAGTACCGAAAATTTTTTAAGTTTTCTTTTTGATTTTCATTGTAGATTCATTATTTGTAAATTAACCTGCCCTACTCTGATCCAGTCAATTAAATATTATTGTTACTTGTGTCATCACGCGTTATTCGCATGGGTGTACTATATTCATTACACACACACACACACATACACACACAAATACTAACCTCCAATGATACACAAGCTTTCCGCTAGCAGTTCAAACACATGGGCCAGGGGTAGGAATCCCATCAGCATATCATCATCATAAATCGGCACTCCGTCCGCGAACGACTTGAGCGTGGCGACCATGTTGCGGTGGGACAACACTACGCCCTTCGGCACGCCGGTCGAACCGGATGTGTACATCACTATCGCTGTATCGGTTGGTAGGGGTGGGAGGGATTCTGGAAAAATGGTGTTTTTTTTTTTTAAGTGTGACATTTTTATTAGAAACGTTTGTATTGTTAAGTGTAGCGGGTAAAAATATTTAGACTTGCAAAATGTCAATTGCCTAGTGGCAAATGCAAAATTTGTTCTGTATTGTTTCATCCGAGTTATGGAAGGTTGAAGCGAATTTATTTCTTCAAACTACCAAGAACTGTGAATCGTCCTATTATTTGTGAGAAATTTAAACAGTACTAAAATAGGTTATTTTTTTATGACAACATATCAACATATGTTAAAAATTTATACGAGCCAAAAAATGATTGTTTCGTATAGACTATAAAGACCTATAGAACCTATAGAATTCCTTATTATAAGACCTATAGAATTCCTTATACTCACCAACTTTCGACTGCTTTCCCTTCTCAATTACTTCCTTATACGCGACGATCTTAATACCCTGCTTGAAGCCATCTCTGTCCGTGGTCTTGAGCTGGTCTTCCATGAAGATAATAGTTTCCACTTTGGGTGTTTTGGCCAGGATCTTCTTGAATTTTGGCAGGAGATCGTGTGTGGTTATGACTGTGGACACTTCTGTTTCATTGATGCCGTGCGCTATGGCTTCGTCGCCGAGGGTTGCGTAGATGGTGACCACTGAAAAGATTATGGATATGTTGGAATAATTTGAAGTTTGTATGTGGTTAAGAGGCTGTGATTAACCTTTTGAACGCCAATGACATCTATAGATGTCATGCGCAATCGTGCCCTGTGCGCCAACGACACCTATACATGCCAAGAAACAGATCATAGATAAATACAAAATAAATATATTAAACCTTTACTTTTACGTGTTTTATTTATACAGTTTATGAACTGAATCCCCAGTTATTACATAATTGTACACAGTAAACAAAATTGCCAAGTAGTTATTCAAATATTTGATGACAAAAAATAACTTAATTAATGGCTAAAAAAGCATGTTCTCTCGCGCCAATGACATGTATACGTGCCTACTAGTGATGTAGTGTAATATTCAAGTAACTTCATTAAAATTTCAGCGAAATTACTCTAATTCGCTTAATTTTTGTAATTACTACAAAAAAAATATATAAGCTTAGTCACTGAGAAAAAAGGTAAATACTACATTCTTTGGTATAATACCATATTGTCTATATTGTGGATATTGTTGATTTGAATATTTTCCTTTTCGCCAATCATGCGCATCCCTAGCACAGTATCGATATGCAATCCCTTCTGCGCCATTGACATGATAGATGTCGGACTGGTGACGTCGTAAGCGCGTGCCGTGTTGTTAAGTGCGGAAAGTTGTAAAAATATTTTATCGAGTAGGTATCTACCAATATTATAATCGCAAAAATGGCAAGTGAAGAGTTTTATAGTACAGAAGATATTCTATATATATTTATTATTATATTAGATATTCTTATGATACAAATTGTCGCTATGTCATATCAAAATATGGTAATTGACCTAAATAGGTACCTACATATAATTAGTATTTGTAATAACTCAAGTATTAAACTAAATGATTGGAAAATAAATATGTAGTTTTAATGCAATTCCCTTTATTTAAAGGTAATAGTTGTTTTGATATTTACAAATAAACACTCCACAATAATTCCTATAGTTCATATAAACTTAATAAATAAACTCGATAAGTTATAATAATATACAGCTACACATCCCTAATCAGAAGCGAGAGATTATAAAAAAAAGGATGGTTGCCCGCGCCATTGGCATGTATACATGCCAATGGGGCGTAACTGATAGAGAATAGTGCTGTAACTTGCTGCAATTTTATATGTATTTTTGTATCTCAAAAGGTTGATTATTTTTGTTGATAGTTGCTATAAATGTGGTCTTAAGTTTTTACAGTAGGAGATGAGGTTAAATAAATATTATTTTTGTGTTATAAGCTGTTTATTCAAATATTCAGACGTGAATTATTATGTTTATCGATAACATTTTGGAATCCCTACTATTTTCAAGGTTATCGCATTGAATTTGTGGCTTGGCGTGGAGGGCACGGCGATGCGTTTTTGCTCTGGCGGTCAAAAGGTTAATAGTCTTTCAAGACACAATAGCACTTATTTAATAATATTTCAAGTTAATATATCTTTTTTTTGGTTAAAATAAAACCGGCCAAGTGCGAGTTGGTTAAGCACAGCGTGGGCTCTAATCATAGCTATTTTTTATTACATTGTAACTGTATCTTTATGCTTTTAGCAAATTGCCTTTATCTGTGCTATAAAACATTACTTTTTAGCAAATTTAACGATTGTGTGTTCGCGGGAAGTATCATGTAGGTTTTGATTCCCTTGCGAATGTCGAAATATCCGAAAATTTACAGAATAAACAGCTATATATTTTGATTACGTTGGCTTATATCACGGACAACAAAGTGATCCTATTAGACTTCCGTTTTTTCCTTTTGAGTTCCGTTTTTTGGAACCCTTGATTACGTTGGCTTATACGTTTGACGGACAACAAAGTGATCACTCTTCACTCTTAAGTGATAAGGCCGCTTTCTGTGCTGTTTTTCTCTTAGAATAAGTTTTGTTTGTATTTTTATTTTGGCAGCACAATAAAGAGTATAAATAAATAATAAAGTGATCCTATAAAAGTTTAATTTTTTCTTTCTGAGTTTCGGAACCCTAAACGTCACTAACCCGGTATACTCCGCTTGAAGCAGCCGTGCGCTGCGACCATCCACTCCGCGCGCGTCTCCGCGAACATGACCACGTTGCGGCGCGGCGCGCAGCCCAGCTCGTGCAGCCCGCCCGCGAACCAGCCCGCTTCTTGCTCCACGTCGCGGAACGACCGCCACACGTACTCGCCCATTTTGTACTAAAGGTGAAGAGGGGTTTATTAAAATCAAAAAAACGTGTGGCACTCGGGGACTGCCGCGGTAAAGCTATTGCATAGCATGCCTTCAAGCCACACCTCCGAGCCCGTCGGAGTGGGGAACGTGAGGTTTTTTTCGACGGAATTTCTCGATTCGGTCCCCGCGCTCAAGGCCCGCGATAGAAGCTATGCAATAGCTTAATAAAATACAACAATTTTGATCAAAAGCTGGAAGAAAAGGTTCAAAAAAACATTCTGATAGAAAATGTTGCTTTTACTAATGTAGGTATCGAACACATCTTAAAAGAACACAACACTGTTATGCTGTAGCGCCATATTTTATAGGAAAAGTTACCTGATTATAAACCACTATATCCCACACAAATCTAAAGGTATTTGAAGTGCCCCAAGCTAAACAATCGACGACAAAGTATTTCTATGTTCTGCAGAAATATGTTCACCACCATTCAAACCCCGCTTATGTACGAACGAACGAAATGATACTGATTCACTCCACTATTACCTTCTTGAACACCCGTCCGTTGGCCTGCGGCTCGTCCTCCTCGCTGAGCACGGTCCTCGTGCCGAGGCAGGGCCGCTCCTGCCAGCGCGCCGCGGCCGCACGCAGCATGGCCTCCATCGTGGTGACGTTGTCGCGCACGAGCCGCTGGTGCAGCGCGCACGGGGTGGACACGGATCGCACTGTGATGCTGTCCGGCGACGATTCTATTATGCGCGCCTGGAATAAATGTTCACTTTGCTAATTTACAACTTTAAGCGGACGATTGTATTTGCAATTACAAGTTAAGAAAGATAGGAAGCATTTAAAAAGTTAAACATTAGGTATATTTAGCTGCGTACAACAGCAATAAAAACATTCATTAAACAAAAAATTAAAAAGTAATTAAAAGAACTCAGCATAAATATCTTGTATTAAAAAAACAAAGTAGTCTAGAAAAATAAATTACGCTTTTTTTCATAAAAAAAGTCGATAATATTATTATTACATCTTTTTATTCATACCTACTACCATTATTATTACGAATTCAATAATACTCAATTAATCACTTTTTAAATCATTCCATTATTTATTTCAACATAAATATCACTTTTATTCCAAAACAAAAAAAAATTACTATCATTACGTCTCATTGCCTCTCATAAGCCTTCATTTACATAAACCTTCCACTCTGTTATCCTGAAGTGAACCTTACGCCTATAGCCATTAATGTCAGTTTACCTTAATTCGTCTGGACATGGAGCGTTTCCTCCACGGCCTCTGCAGGATGAGGTGGACTGGGAACGACAGTATGTCGTACACGAGGACCACGGCGCGGATCGTTTGTAGCGCAGCCGACACCCACCATGACTCTGGCCTGTGGACAAGGAAATCAATTTGTTAGAGAAAAAAATGTTTATTTAACACTTGTTTTCAGACGTAATAGTTTGATATATATATTGATAAAAGGTCAGACAGACTTAAAAAATAACCTACCAAAGAAAAGACAGAATCGGTACGATATCTTTATTAATTTGGTATGATAATTATTAACAAAGAAGAAAACAAAACAAACCAAAACAACAAAGTACATACAACAAAAGTGCAAAAGTCAAAGTTTAAAACTTTATAAACAAAAAAGTCGCCAGTCAACCAAAACATTCTAGAAGGACCTTGACCGACGATCTTGAGACCAGTCAACTTAGTATTCATGGCCACAAGGAAGACCTCATGTATGCTAAAATTTGGCTTAAACGTCAAGGAAGATATATCGGAAGTTACAAATAAGAAGCATCCCACTATCCTACTGATATTATAAACGTTTTTAACTTTGTGTGGATGTTTTTACTCTTAAACGCGAAAACCACTGAACGGATTTTGATGATACTTGGCATAAAAGTAGCTTTTGTACCAGAATCAAACATAAGTTATAAAAATACTTCCTTAGTTTCGAGTGGCAAATAATAAACTAACACAATATATACAGTAGGTACAGATATTATGTTAATACATATCACATAATTGGACACTGGCTTCGTAAATGTGTAATGAATATTTAAGCGACAATTTGTCAATATAAAATTATTCAATGATTTCCGATCGATTGGTTCACATTTACATGTTTATTTTCGTGTTTTCGATAAAATATTTACATTTATGTAACGATTCGTCACTAATGAAAGCGTACAATAATTTCAATTTTGACAAATAAGAAAGGAAGTTTGTACGGCAGAATACACTTTATTAGCCGTGCCCCGCGGTTTCACCCTCAAAAAGTGATGCTATTAATTATTATAGCCTGTCTTCCTCCATAGAACTATATTTAACAGTGAAATAATGTTTCAATCCGGACCCGTTGTTCCTGAGATAAGAGCGTTGAAGCAAACAAACTAACAAACAAAACTCTTCAGCTTTATAATATTAGTCAAGTAAATTATTCTGAAGTTTATGTATAAAGAGACATGGAAATTGAAGGTTATAAATATCAACCTGCCAAGTCAACAGAGAACTGCGCAAGGCCATAACGGGCTAAATGCCAAAAACGAGAAATTACTTGATGACTTCGGTGGTTGCACCGAAAATCTGGATGTTTCATCGAATGAAAAAATGGCGGAAACATAAAAGGCATACATTGCAGATGTCAATTATCTCAGTGACATATCGTTCTTTGTCAGCATTTTCCTATTAACATTACTTAAGTCAAACTTGTTAAGATTTTAATGAATTTTTGCTCGAATTAAGTTGGTGAATTGCCTTGTGTAATCAGTTTGATCACTTAATCTATATGGTTTCACATGCACGACTTTTATTTTTGTTTCTAAATCACATTAACGTTGTTAATATACTTCATGGTATTTATGGAGTTTATGATCGAGATAACAAAGATCATTACAACCAGATCAATTTTCAAAACACAAAATCGTGTGTGTATATTCTTTTTAAAATAACAGATTTGTAATACATATTATAATAAAATAAAAATATTTGTATCTGGCTCTTTATTTTTGTATACAGAATTCTGCGAAACAGTTCAGAATTTGATGAGGCCTATAAATGGAACTAACAGCGTGCAAAACCAAAATTTTCTGGAACAAACCACCTTATATTATGGTATCATTGTTTTAAAATTCGTGCAGCTGAACTCGAATTAAAATTTTGTCAATATTTCATTGAGATTTTACATAATATTATGTACAAATATAACAATAATGATGCCAAAGAACTGTTCTGTGGTTCTTACGCGACAACTTTCCATAGATTTTCATCTTCCACATATACCAGACATAGACGGGGCTAACGCAAGTCTCTAAAGAATCTATTTTCATAGGCACGTGTATATTTACAAGCGCGTCCTGCTAATGGTGTCATTGTTAAGGTACACGTCTGTGTTTTGGATAATAGCCTTTTCAGACATGTTTTCATTTGACGAGATTATTTTGGAACAATATCTTTTATAATCTCTTATATATAAAATTCTCGTGTCACAATGTTAGTCTGCATACTCCTCCGAAACGGGTGGACCGATTCTCATGAAATTTTCTGTGCATATCGGGTAAGTCTGAGAATCGGCCAACATCTATTTTTCATATGTACCACGGGCGAAGCCGGGGCGGACCGCTAGTGAAATATAATATTGTCAAGAATGATGAATAACAATTGCGTATTGTTTTTATTCCCAGTAATCGGTTTATTTGTCCCTGTTTACAGCTTTCACTGGAATAAACACGATCAATTAATAATTAAGCGAAAATACTTTAAAGGAAAACAAAATAATTTCGTATTAAGACGATACACAAAAAAAAATCCACTGCTTGGCGGGCGGAGTCTAATAGCTCGCTATCGCGAAGTCATTCTTGCAAACTCGCCGCGCTGCCGCTGGCCGACTCGGGACAAACATGTATGGAGTCGTCATACAGTTATAATATTGTTATACATTTATTCAATTGTTGATTTATTGGTTTTATTTTCTTGCTTATAAACAAATAATCTTCTTTCCAACAACTACTTAGACATTATTAATAATTATTATTATTTCGTAATGTTTACTTTATTACAAAATAATACAGGTTATAAAATAATCTTTAAAATAACAAAAAATATTGTTACTCTGAAAAAATGAAATGGTAATCAATAACGCGGAATACTGAATTGATTTAGAATTTGATGCTGACGTAGATATTACATCATGCCCAGAAATGAAAGGTACTATTTCTGAAAGAAGTTATAAACCCTAATTCTTTTCAGTCAAAGTCAAGAGTGGAAGATATCACTAATACAGTAAAACTGATGCGAAACTTTGGATGTTAATTTGTATATTTTTTTGTTAGTTGTTACTTAATCACGTCAAGACTACATTACCAATTTTGATAAAATATAGCTAATTGCCTGGATTTACACATAGGATACTTTTTATCCGAACTGAACACTTCTGTGGGATAAAACAGGATTCACGATATAACCTAATTCCAAGCGGGCAAAGCCGCGGTCGGAATGATATTTTTTTAAATAGAAAAATTGTTTTAAAAAAAAACACAAAATATATTGATGCATGTATTTATTTTTTGCACTCTATTATAATTGTAATTATTCATTACAAATAATCAAAATAAGTAGGGTAGGTAGGCAGGTACAGCAATGTGAGACGAACACTGGCTTATTTATACCAATAATAATGTATTATAAACATTAAATTAAGTTTACAACAAAAATACATAATATTAGCTAATGTGAAAACGAATCAAACAATCATCCCACAACAATGAAATGTGCACACAAATATTCATCCAAATCGGTTCATGTGATTAGGAGGAGTGACTGCAGCGCCATCTTCCGGGCCCAATTGTGTTTCCAGATCACCCAGGAACTCAATTTAATATACTTACACAAAATTTTTCGAAATTAAAACTCACATTACTATGTAAATATGAATATAAACCTGTTTTAGTACTAAGCAATTTCCCGCACATGTGTAGTAAGTATAAATGAAATAAATATCAACATCAAATTCTTTATACAACATACTTATCTACCACCTACTAAGAAATGTAATTCTTGAAATTTTTTCGTATTTTTTTTAAATATAATACTACTCCAATGAGCTCCTGTTCCATATCACGTCCGCCATACTTCCACTAAGTTCACCATGATTTTTTATTTCTTTGCACTTTGTTGCTTTTTGCTAAAAATGGAATCATGCGATAAAACCAGAAGAACGTTGATAACATACATTTTTGACTGAATAAAGGTACTTACGAAGGAGTGGGTTCACATTGTGAACAATCAGTGGGTTTATTTTCCTTCTGGATTCCGGATTTCTGAAAAGATTATCTATGCTATAAATGAAAAAAATCTTACACATTCGTTATGTACTTAAAACAGGGGTACATATCAAACATCGTCTATAATACAATTATCATCAAATTTAAAATAAAACCAACTTCTTCATTAATTTGTTCCAATTGTAAGCATTCTTTTTTCTCCAACCTTTATGTTTCTTCTTCTTATTTTCTTTATTGTCCCCATTTGTCTCATTTTGTCTTATCGTGTTGTCACCCTTTTTTACGATTGCGCGAGCGACACAAGTTCCCCGTGTGACGGCCGTAGCGGGAATGACTCGTGCAGCGATCGGGGTAGGAAGGTACAGGGCGGCTCTCGCTATATTCGCTGGTCGCGCGCTAATTTCAAGTATTTCTTGTTTATTTCAAAACCATCGCATATTTCAAAATTCTAAATCGGTAGACGTATAGGTTGTATATTTTATAGTTAATATCCAAAAAGTCGTAACTTTACGTTTGTTATTTTGAAGATGCCAGAGATTATAAAAAAATAACAATGAGAACTTTGTATTTTTTTTCTATCGAGAAAATATCATGGAATCATGTTTCTAAAACGGTAGACGTATTGTGTTACTATTGAACTTTCTTGTCAAGAATTTTCATCACGACAACTTTAATAATATAAAAATTACGAAGGTTTGAAAAGGGCCGTAAATGTTAGAAAAATTAATTCATCACCTTAAATTTAAGAAGTTGCTCTAGACGCTGTTTTGTACGCGGTGCTTTTATAATTGTTATTATTTATTGAGATAAGATCCAATCTTCCTTTATATATGTTTTCATTGCAAACTTGAATTATGATCGTGGTTAATACCTTATATAAAAAATATATGTAAGTACTTTAAAAATATTTTTTTCGACGACAATTTATTACTTAAGGAGGTAATAAATCAACAAAATATATGACTACTCCTACATTTACAACGAGTACGTTATGCTCTTCCGCGCAATACATCCAAAGCTGGTTGATGTTTTTCTATATAATTCGCTAAAATAAAATTTATTTATGTGAAGAGAAACATCAAATTTTGTAAACAATAGGTTTTTTTAATATACATTCTAAAAGCCTATAAATTAATAGTATTATATAACACTCCTGACCTACATAATACATGTCATTTTTCCATCTTTACTATCACATTTCTCCACACAGGTGAATATTAAAGAAACCTCTAATCTTCACGTAACAAAACGTTGACGTCATCACAAGCAGGCGAGAGGAAGCTATGGGCCACTCTATCCGGGTCGCCGGGCGGCATTATACATATCCTGCAATCACGCTTGGCCACCTACTCATAATCCTTCCTACTAATCCTATTTATAAGATAACTACTTACTATTTGTAAACGCGAAGAGTGTAAGAATGTATGGATGTGAAGTACTCTTTCCCGTGACGATCACTAAGCGAATTTTGATGATACTTTGCAGTGATATAGCTTAAAAAGCAGAATAATACATGATCTATACAAAGGTGGATGAAACCGCGCGGCACAGCTCATATTACAAGTACGAAAGTTTTTATGAATGGGTAGAAGTATATTCGTTGCTCTGTCACGCAAAATCAGCTGATCGGATCCTTAAAAATTTTTATACAAATAGATATGGTCTCCATTAACACATCGTTTTCCACGCAAGTACCATGCGAGTGACGCCGCAGGATCAGCATATACACAGATACTGTTATCAGCATAGCACACTTGGCCTGGTTTCACAAGCGATCGCCTGCGACGTTGTTTTAACTGCTCTAGCTGTAGGTGCTCCATTTTAAACACGTGACTTAGCATTCATTAAGGTTTAAATTTGTTTATCGCCATCTGCTTCATTTTGCGTTGTAATGGAGGCATGAATAATTTCAGTTGAAATGCATTTTTCTTCTTAACAAAGATAAAAAAGCCATTATTTATAGTTTAATCTAGAGGTTTGTGAACAACTATTTCATCTTGGATCTCAATTCTGTTTTTTTATAAAGGTATTTAATTAACTATTTAGTATCATAATCATCGTCATCAGCCCAAATACGTTCCCACTGCTGGGACACGGGCCAAGGATACAGGCCACCTGGCCAGCTGGCCAAGTGCGGGTTTGTGGATATCACATGTCGTCGGACCTTTGATTCTTCGACATGTCGGTTTCCTCACGATGTTTTCCTTCACCGTTTGAGCAATGGTGATTTTATCAACGTGCGCAGATAATTTGAATAACCAATTTATTTCCTGCACGCCCGGGCCCGCCTGGTCTCGAACTATAGTAAATCTTAATTACACTATAAAGTTAGTTTTCCGGCTGGGGCCACAGTCACGTGGA
>CAJQZN010040496.1:28781-43830 GCA_907164685.1 Colias eurytheme
TCCAAATATAAGCTAGGGGAAGTTATAAATAGCCCAATAACTTTATCGTGATTAATAAAGTTATTACGATTTTGGATCCGGGATCTGTCAAATAAATACACAACCATTTTCACAACTAAGGGACCATTTTCTATACGAATGAAACTTCAAACCTTATTTTGTTTTATAGATTCATTGTTTACTAGTATTCCTAGGCTTCTATGTAAAATTTATAGCAACTACTTTCTCAACAGTAAATCAATTCAATGAAATTTCTACATACTTTGACGATTCTATAGTGCTTCTAAAAAGTCTTAGATTCAAATAAACAAAATCCAACACTTACTTCTTTATATCATAGACACCCATACCGAATACCGAACACTAAACACACAAGCACACACTCAAGGGAACACAGCGAATAGCAGATACAACTAATCACTAATAATATATACCTTAGACATTGATAAGGTATCGGATAGCGTATCGTCTACTTAGATAAGCGTGACCGTATGCCCTTTATGGTAGATTAACGACAAATTAATAATAAAAACAAAAAAAAAGTTGCGTAAGAAACTTGTACCCACAGCTTGTACCTATAAAAATTGTCATTGTAAGGCCGCCTGTCCATCTGCAAGAAAACTTCCCCGAGAAATGTCCGACAGTCTGTCTGACAGCAACTTGCAAGTCTACTTGCAGGTGGAAACGCGGAATTAGACTTGCAAGCTACTGTCAGACGGCCTAACAACCTTGGAAATTTGGTTTTCATTTACCAATTACGTCAAAAGTTTAAGCTTTTAGTATATTGTTATTATTTTGGCCAAATGTATGTTTTCAGTGTACCATCAGAGGATCACAACGATACCTCTCAAATAGAAGTAATCAATTTTACCTTTTACGCCACATTCATAATTCGAAAACCATACCAATTCATTGGCGCTGTCGATTATTCACTTTACACTACGTCTTATACTATAGTAACACGTAATCAAATCACGCTAAGACATTTACAAACTACTTAAACTTTGCCCTTTGATCGTGATTTTTATCGTTTGATATGTTTATCAACATTGATATGTTATAAAACAATCATATTTCTACAGATAAAAGGTTCGATTCGCGATTATTTCACCGTTGTATATCTTATAGAGACAAATCTTTGTATTTAGTTTGAGCAATGTCTAAGATATTTTACAATTCCATTTGTCTGGGTCACATCTACAATTCTGCGGGCGGAAGCAAGCATTGCTTCATAAATTTCGCTCTAATTGCCAATACTCCCTTGAATACTTAGTATATCAGTATGCTGATGGTAATAAATGTTTCATTTTATGCAGGCAAAAGATACGAAGTTTAAAGATGTGTTTGAACTTTGAATTGTATAATCAACTAGCTGTGCCGCGCGGTTTCACCCGCATTGATCAGCTCCTGTAGGTCTTAGCGTGATGATATATAGCCTTCTATAGCCTTCCTCGCTCCTCGCTCCTATAAATGGGCTATCTAACACCGAAATCATTTTTCAAATCGAACCAGTAGTTCCTGAGATTAGCGCGTTCAAACAAACAAACTCTTCAGCTTTAAAATATTAGTATAGATAAGGGAACGCTGGATATCAGACCGGCTTTTAATGACAAATACATATATTATAACTGGGTCACAGATTTAATGACAGACTTGGACATGACTCAATTAAATTATTTATTAGCATTCGATATATCTTGAGTTTCGTATTCAATGAGACCAGTGGCTTTTCGCTTAGGCTTACGAAGTTTTACCTTTTAGTTTTTAGTCGCTTTACAGTTTATAATATTCGTGAGTGATGTTTCTGAGCTATAGCCGGTAAAATAGAATATTATTAAGTGGTAATTATTACTTACGTTTCGTTCTCGTCTATAAACATTTCCGTTGCCTTTTATCTGAAACAAGAAAATTATATGTTATTATACAGCGTCATTCTAAAATGTATCATAATTATACAGGTAGCAGTGTCACATGTATAAAAAGTGTTAAATCATTGTATACAAACAAGTTATTAAGGCGAGTTAATGTAAGAAGCAGATTTATCGAAGTAGACCTATATATTCATCGCGATATTTAAAACGACCACTTCACGTTAAATTCCCGTATCAACGGTACTAATTCATGTTCAACTGATGCAATAAAAAACAAAAATACAAAACTTGTATCAAATTCCGCGAACACATCAGCCGACCATCGAACCACTAAACCGTAAAGTTAAAAGCCAATAAAATAAATAAACACACATGAATCACGTGTATTTACAAACCAAACTGTTATCAGTCGTTGATACCGATCTTTTGTACGGTTGCACGATTATTTGCGAGGACAACGCACTCCAATGCTGAAAATACTAACGTAGTATCTAAATACATATATATGTATATTTTTAGTAATCTGTGATACAAGCAAAGTTCAGGTAAATGAGATGTTGTTATCAATTACTGTATGTAGAATGAGTATACTGTGACAAGGAAAGATTAAAATTAAATATCGTGTACAAAAATGTACAATGTAAAAAAGAATATACAGGGTGTCCCACTATTGGTATACTAAGCGCGAAGGGACTTGTAGTCTTGCATACACTGATCATGTAAAAAATACTTAAACAACAAAATTAAGTCAAAAAAATTTCGATAAATTTTTCCTGAAAATTCATATTTTCTTCTCTAGCTTCGCGCAGCCGGCATATACTGCTTCTCTAATGTGAGCATTTTCTCTATGAAAACATAATCTTAAACGATAGCTCACGTACTGGTGGCAAAGTTGGGCGGGTTGCTTGTTATGGGTGTACACGTATAGAGTTTTAAAAATTCATCTATATGAAAAAAAAATGCGTCTGGAATTTTATAAGTACTTTTTACGTACTCAGCGTATGCAAAACTTCAACAACTCAGCGTATGCATAACCTCCTTTGTGCTTAGTATACCAACAGTGGGACACCCTGTATAAATGAATTGTTCTATTATGTTTTAAATTTGATGAAATTAATGAAATGTTAATTCATATTTAAATAATTCAATTTATCTGTAAGGCTGTCAATTATTTCAATTATAATTTACATAATTTAATGTCAGATTCATCGTCATAAAATTTTCAAGTTAACATAGTTAAATAGAGAGGAATAATAAAGCTAAATAGTAAATAATATATTAAGGAGAAAGAGAAATATCATATGAAAATAATATCTACTTAATTCACCTGTAATTCCCGTTCACAACCACACATGACATCTGGAAAAACATATTTGCGCTACAATCTTTCATATTCACACACTAGCTAATTTCCGATTCTTCCAAACTAATACCAGACGATAAACCTCGACAAAACACCATTACTAGCTCACCAACCACGAACATCAAGTAATTCTACGGAATATTAAACACGCGATTGAACCCACGGTCGTTGACTTGGCGAGCCCACTGGCTAATTATAAATATGCTTCACTTGAGATAGTATAGTTTGTAGTACATAATATATAGTTCTATATACCTAGTATAGTTCTACAGAGTTTAAGAATCGTGATTAAGTATATAGATCCGAGTCATAGATTACTAAACGTACGAGTTACTAACGTTGTGGTATAAATTTCCTTTAGAGACACACGTATAGGACTGGTCAGTATTCGGTTGAGTCAGGATAGCACAGAACTCCTGACTTATGGAGACTTGTATTAACATACAATTTTAACAAATTTGATAGGTAATATCTATAAATATAATATATCTCTCTCACATACTATCTACTAGTAATGGAGCTATTAGGCCTTGACCTTTAGACGAGTGGGTGTCTGAAATTTGTTCAGCCTGCCTATGCCCTGTCAGATTGAGATTTATTAGGCTTCACCGGTAACCTAGGTATTACATCAAAGGGTGAACCACTTTGTCAAGGAAGCGGTTCAACATAGTATTTGGGTATAGTGCAAATTTCAGGAAAGCTTTCCCGACCTTCTCATGACCCTTTTTGAGAGCTCTCACTACACTACTCAATCAGAGAAGCATCTCTTACATAATAGTTTAATATAATATACACTTTAGTTAATCCTGAAAAAACCTACCTACTTCTTTGATTGAAATACCTACGAACGATGTGGGTTCGACACAAACTTTATTTTGTATCATATTCTTTCTTATTTTTCTAATTAGACTATATCAATATTCAATACACAAGTTTTCTTTCTAAGTAATTGCGAGTGCATATGCCTACTTGTTTTCTAAACCGTATTTGTACGTTGTGTCTACTACTCATTGTATAACACGTCGTACAATAAAATCAAGTTAGAGGGTGCGCGCAAGAGCAACTTTGTCTCCGCAACTATTTTGTCTTCGCAACTATTGCACGCCTCATAAGCGAAGCGTTGAGGTGGGTACTACTGTCACTTCGCGCAAAACATCTGATTTTTCAAACTTAAAATGTCTTTATGTATCATACATTGCACTTGTAAGATAATACATACACACACATATTAAGAAAAAACACTATTTTTAACGTTCATGATATTTTTGATGTCATTTTTGCTATTTAAACTAGTTAAAAAACAGTTTAAAAAAGTTCTGTCTTGGACGTCCGTGTGTCTGTATGTGCGGATCCTTTTTCTTGTTAACACGATAGCAACCGAAATACTTTACTAATCGAGTCTTTTTTTTTCTCTTACGCATGAGTATGCTCAGGAATAGAACCCTTTCATTTTTCAGGGTCTGATTCGATGTGGTTTAATTGTTATTAAATAAACAAAAATAATAATTAATAAATATTTATTAAAAAAAATTATGAGGCGTGCACTTTTGGATTTTCCAAATTTTTTGTCTCTACCACCTATGGGCTAGTATGAAAGTGCGCGCACGTAGCGACGCAACTCCCCATACAAATTGATGGGAGAGACAAAATAGTTGCGGAGACAAAGTTGCTCGTGCGCGCTAGCTCTTAGAGTCGAACGTAGCGTCATATAAATCATAATCTATGTATAGTCAAGGCGTTCTATTCTCAATGTAACCTAGATGTTATGAGATTCCATGTTCCCACTCGACAGCCCGCTGACCTTCCACAATTATCAACCAAAACGGCAAAGGACAGATTCCTCTATAATCGAAATATATAGAAAAAAAACTATGTTAGTATGAACTATGACGTAAAAATCAAGTTGCTTAGGGAAAACCACAACATCCGAGCAATAAAACATGTGCGTTATATATTATTTTTATGACGGAAAACTGTAGAGGATCCTACAGTAATATTATTGACGGCATATGTTCGAGAAGTCATGAAGCCAAATACTAATGAGCAAAAACAATGCAAATAGAAATATGGAACATTTATATTTATTTAAATCTTATCTTAATCTTATCTTAATACTATTATAAAGGCGAAAGTTTGTAAGGATGTATGGATGTATGGATGTTTGTTACTCTTTCACGTAAAAACTACTGAACCGATTACAATGAAATTTAGCACACATATAGAGGGTAACTTGGATTAACACATAGGATAGGTTTTATCCCGGAAATCCCACGGGAACAGGAACTATGCGGGTTTTCCTTTGAAAACGCGGGCGAAGCCGCGGGCGGAAATCTAGTACTATTATAAAGGCGAAAGTTTGTAAGGATGTATGGATGTATGGATGTTTGTTACTCTTTCACGTAAAAACTACTGAACCGATTACAATTAAATTTAGCACACATAAAGAGGGTAACTTGGATTAACACATAGGATAGTTTTTATCCCGGAAATTCCACGGGAACGGGAACTATGCGGGTTTTCCTTTGCAAACGCGAGCGAAGCCGCGGGCGGAAATCTAGTAGTAAAATAAATATGAATGTTATTAAAATCTCGTACAAGAAAATTATAACACACAACAATTACATAACCAGTAATGATCTGCTGTCTTGTCATGTGGAAAATTAATGAGGAAATAATATTTACTACAGTCATTTATTTAATAACTCGTAATTCTTATTTGCAAGCAAAAACCGTGACCTTAGGAGACACTATAAATTAGACGTTTCAATGTCATCCAATACTGGTATCAAATCCCAATTCATCTTACAGAATTTATATCTAAATTCAATGAAATCGTCATAATTAACGTTAAAAAGAAATAATCAACGAATTATTCTTAGTATTTATTATTTAATTGTACTACTAATTCTTTCGATACTGCAAAAAGTTGCGACTTACAAATTACACCGTTTAGCACGACGAATCACTGATTTGGATTTCTCAGAAAAAATACCGATGCTTGAATCATTTTCATAATAATATGTGTGAATGTTTTTAATCAGTATTTATATTGTTTTTTATTTTTATTTCCGTCGCTTCGTTAAATTTAAACATAGTTGATTGACTATGTAAATATCTGTGAGTAATACTCATACCTACGCCACCTATTTTCATGTGTTCAGACACTTCCGAAACCGAACATCTCAATATGATAAATCTACTTATCCATAACACACTTAACCTTGGCCCCATATCAATACTACAAATGCATTTTCCCACAGTTATTTTTTATTCAACAGTACGACAAACAGTTTATAAACACGACTGGAAGGAAGCCAACACAAAAGTTAACAATAGCAAGAAAATAGAAAAACCGCGCGGCCAAGATCACAAAAATTTCATTTACTCTTTGAACGTTGGAAGCTGTAGCATTTAACTCGTGAATATTATTATGAAAGCCAAAAATGCAATCGTAAATCAATACTAATATTATAAATGCGAAAGTAACTCTGTCTGTCTGTCTGTCTGTTACTCAATCACGCCTAAACTACTGAACCAATTTGCATGAAATTTGGTAAGGAGATATTTTGATACCCGAGAAAGGACATAGGCTACCTTTTATTGCGATATATGTACCACGGGCGAAGCCGGGGCGGACCACTAGCATGAAAATAAATAAGACAATAACTTACTTATATATTTTATGTTGACCAAAGTACTGCATTGGGTATCTCCTTAAAAAAATATCTAAATAAATAGAACTAATATGTTCAATAAAAAAATAGGTTTGTATTTCCAGTGGAAACCATATCTATATTATAAAAATATAAATCGCAACACATAAAAAAAAATTGTCTGTGCTTATTCCATGCAGCTAGCTATTCAACTTTAAATTTCAAGTATGTTAAGTGTTAAATATTTGTACAAAGTACGATGGGATTGTCATCGTCCTTTTGAACAAAAATCCCTAAATAAACAAAGATTTAAAAAAAAGTTTCAAGAGCAAGTAAACTTTCATCAACACAAACTTAAATCAGCAACAAACTTGCTAACATCTTATATATAAAATTCTCGTGTCACAATGTAGTCTGCATACTCCTCCGAAACGGGTGGACCGATTCTCATGAAATTTTCTGTGCATATTGGGTAAGTCTGAGAATCGGCCAACATCTATTTTTCATATGTACCACGGGCGAAGCCGGGGCGGACCGCTAGTTATTATATAATATGCTCAAGTTTTTAAATTTATATGTTCAAATACTATTTAATTTTTGAGTTCAGCACCCCAACGTTTATTACAAAATATAGAGTCAAATATAGGTCAAGGTTCGTAAAAAGTATTTTCATGTCGTACGCTTCGTAAATTCGAGTTAAAAACAAGTAATGTTTGTTCATTCCGGTTTTCTTTAACTTTTGAAATAATAACTCGCTGCAATTTGTAATTCGTATATTTTTGTACTAAGCTGTTACACTTAAGTTTAACTTAATTATCTGGTTTCTACATATGAATTAACTGTAAATATTTACACTTACCTTCAAACGTTGATCTTAATTCTCGCTATAGGTATTATAATTAATAAATTTATTTTAGTATTTATTTCAAAGAAAAATCATCATCAAATCATCGCTTTTTATAATTACGAATCATACTTAATAAATTTTTCGTAATTACTTTTACGATCCTAATTCATCACATTATATGGAAATGTATATAAATATCATAAAAACAATAAACATAACACACCAATACGAAACAACTTAAACAACGTCGTAAATTCCTCAACCATCCCGGACGAATGTACCATTAATTATAATTAGCAGCATCTCGTTTAACAATTAATGGAATAATAAATTCCATTGAGCAGTTTACGAATACGATGCGGCACAATGCTGTGCAAAGTCCAAGAAGACAATTGGCGCTGCGCGGGCGCAGGCACGGGTGACTCGTAGTAACTAGGGTGGCTAAACATTACGTGGATCTGGGAATGAGTATTTTAATTCATTTTTATGTTAGGTGCTTAATTTATAAGAAACTTAATTTATATCTGCTAACAGTTACTCTATATAAATACGAACATATTTGTATTATGAGGAATGGCTACTGGAGTTCACGTGATAGATTATTGTAGCGTGTGTACCACGCAGCTTTTTGACACTCGGTAATTAAGCTGCGTTATGGCAATAATCTATTTATTTTGCAAAATGAGTAATTTTGTTGGGAATTATACATTAATTTAATAACAACCAACCTTATCTGTGCGGTTATTATCGTTTTAGTTCTCTCAAAAAAGACCTTAAAAATTAAACGAAAGTAAAATTTCTGTGTTCACCAAAAATATTGTGAATCTCTTGGAGCACTGGATAAACAGACTACAAACATAACGTTGCCAGTTGCCACTGAGATAAGCAAGGCCCAACGTCATGTACGATTGATCCAGACACCCAATCTATATACAAAGATTATAAATAGGGAAAATTTGATTTTTTGTTAGTCATGTCGATTCATTCATTCAAAAACTACTTTACACTACACTTGTGGAAAAATGCATTATTCCCAGCTACATGTGACATTGCTTTCACTATTCATCCCGATACAACCCTCTCGGAGTCAGTTCCCTCGACTTGCTGTGTAAAAAAGGTTTCAAAAAAAAAATATAACGATATCAAAATTCTCACTAAACCATTGCTAGCCTACTCACGATACGATACATCACAATCGCAATGAAAACACGGACTTTGCACCAGCAATTTGTTTGATTTCCTTTGTTACAGATGTTGTTGCGAATTCTTTGTTCAACAGTTACTGGAACATGCACTTTGGACAAGGTTGCAAATGATTGCTTTGAGGTGAGAGCAATATGGAGGGTCTATTGTCGCGATTTTTTCAGTTAAAAGTTTATTCTCTTTACATATCTGATTGTTATTGCTGAATGAGATTTTCAAATTGGAGCAGTGAATATTCTGCTTTAGTAGTTTTTATTTTCAACTCAATTTCATATATTTATCGATTACAATTTGATTACAATAAAAATAATTGTTCATAAACAATGCTTCTGTGACATGAACTCGTTTGACTACCTACCTGGGTAATTCCTAATTATAAACTAGGTATGATACAAACTGTACCAAAAACAATACATAAGTCGTTTCTTATCTTTGAAACCAAAGGTTTCATAATTATTATTTGCTATATTAAGGTAAGGTTAAATCTTAATAAAAATTCATACTTTCATTATGTAAATATTAAGTGCCTAAGTATAAAAACATAGGCCTTCTTCTATTGAAGTAATAAATAAATATATTTAGGAACATAAAAAATTAAGTACCTATAATATGATTGTTTTCTAGTCCTTATGATGCAAAGTCTCGCGATTTGGTATAATTATTTTTTAATAAAGGATATAATATGTACTTATGAATAGTTTCAGACATAGTTATTAATCCAGTATTGTTCTAATCCTTTATCCTCTCTGACATACGACGGGAGGTGTAAAACTGCTGGAGGGACTACAGAGAATTGTTAATTGAATACAAAATAACAAATAACGTTTTCACAATACGCAAATATGCCATGCTTATGTCATATAGATACCAAAATATTTACGTGACGAAATTCAACGATTTTTTCAAATACGACCCTCATTATATTAACGAATATCCAACGCACAATTGGCACAACTCCAGAGACATGTTCACTGTTCAGTGTTCACATGTGAACCGAAGATAATTTACGCGTTCGATTGCCGAACGCTAAGACTCAAACATTTATTTATTCACTTAGACTTCTTTTACAAACACTTTTAATCTACGAACACAGACTAGCTGTGCCCCGCGGTTTTACTCGCATTGCTCGCTCCTATTTGTACATCCTATGCCGATAAATGGACTGTCTATAACAGTGAAATAATTTTAATCGGATCCATAATTCTTGAGATACGGATTCTTGAGAAACGCGATATTTAAGCAAGCAAACAAACTCTGCAGCTTTTAATAATATTCGTATAGATTTACCATTTACCACCGGTCTCGATGGTTTAGGTTCAGTTACCATGACGTCATAAAGCAATATTAGTTCCAGAGTAGAAAAGGGATGGCGCTAGACGACCTATATAGCTCTGTCATTCTTCCATTAATACTGCGTTAAAACATAATTTATATCTTGATGTTGGTAAATTGCGCGAAATAACAACTCCGAGCACTTCATTAAGTGGGTTACACGCGAATGAGTTATTTTAATTTATTGCTATCGTTACTGTCGATAAGTGAGGATGTTTTATAAAAAGATCGCGCCGTTAACGAAGCCTTAAATAGACACTTTCAATGATTTTATTCAGAAAATAAAATATTTGAATCGGTGTTATGGAAACGATTGACGGCCTCGACTCGCGATTTCGAATTAAAAAGAACGGTTATAAAGAGTGATAGAGAGTGCTTCACACTATCTGGGATTAAATTATTTTCATATTGCTTTCACGTTGGCTTTAACAAAATAAAACTGCGTATAGATATGTCTGCGCTATACTAATAAGTATCTATATATCTATACTAATATTATAAAGCTGAAGAGTTTGTTTGTTTGAACGCGCTAATCTTGGGAACTATTGGTCCGATTTGAAAAATTCTTTCGGTGTTAGATAGCTCATTTATCGAGGAAGGCTATAGGGTATATATCATCACGCTACGAACAACGGGAGTGGAGCCACGGGGGTGAAACCGCGTGGAGCAGCTATTTATATATAAAACTCAAAGGTGACTGATATAGTGATCTATCAACGCACAGCCCAAACCAGTAGATGTTAGGACGTAGGCATCCGCTAAGAAAGGATTTCCCGAAATTCTTGCGGGAACGGGGAAAAACGGGGATGCACGTACAAATAGTCTGAAGTCGGAAGCTAGTTACCTATAAAGCTGAAGAGTTTGTTTGAACGCGCTAATCTCAGGAACTACTGGTCCTATTTGAAAAATTCTTTCAGTGTTAGATAGCCCATTTATCGAGGAAGCAAGGAGGAAGGCTATATAACATCACGCTAAGACCAACAGGAGTGGAGCCACGCGGGTGAAACCGCAGGGCGCAGCTAGTTAGGTAATAAAGTTAATATTTGGTTACGTAAATATTTATAGGAAGCGATACATAAGTCACGTGTATAATTACTCAAGTCTATTAGACAAACAAGTATATTATAGGGTCGGGTCTGAGAGCATTTGATAACCTCGGTATAGGGCGTCTGTATGTCACAGCTATCTACAGTTTAGCTCTAACACTATCCATTCATTTCTAGCTGTTAATTAATCCATACTAATATTATAAATGCGAAAGTAACTCTGTCTGTCTGTCTGTTACTCAATCACGCCTTAACTACTGAACCAATTTGCATGAAATTTGGTATAGAGATATTTTGATACTCGAGAAAGGACATAGGATAGGTTTTATCCCGGAAATCCTACGGGAACGGGTTTTTCTTTGAAAACGCGGGCGAAGCCGCGGGCGGAAAGCTAGTTATAAATAGATCTATTATTGATAATGTGTTAATTGGGTATGATAGTTAAAGTGGTTTTCTCTTAGTGGCAAAGAGAACTTATGAAATAGTGTTTATTGTTTTTGTATTCAAATAACATCAGGTTTAACATTTATCCAAACAATTTTCTAGTGTCCAATAAATCATTGTTTTATAAGTTTTTTTATTTTCCGTAGTAAGTATATCGTATCGTATCGTATTCCGTAGTAGGTACTCAGGTCATTTTGCAATTAAATATGTCAAGAATATATTTTAAGTATTGATGATCGTAAAATGAATTTCTTACTTTGCCATACTTTTTCTCGATGCATCTACAGTAATGTTAGCCATTTACAATGCTGCAAATGTGAGCTACAATGTAGTAAACATCAACATACATGCTTACCTATATGGTTCGGTAATTGAACTAAACAATTTTTTTTCGTCTGTCTTATTTTTTTAAGTCATTGCCTGCTAACACACCTAAATCCCTATTTGGTTTACATATTATGTTCGAGGCCCTTTTTTTTTCTTCAAATAAAGCTAAAAAATATTAACCGACATTTTTAATTTAATAGTTTCAATTAATATTTTCTCCACAGCGTTTTCACTGTAAGGCTGATTTTACACGATCAAAGCACATGGACATAGTGACACAAAATCAGATCAGATTTACACACGGATCCAAGATTAAAAACAAGCCGATAAGGGTAATTATTGAGAAATATGATTAATTAATCCTTCATACGCTGATACGTTATCTGTCACTTGGAAACCGAATAGAGAGTGGAAATATTCCGAATTTCGATGGAAGTAAATTGCCGTATCTGTTTGTGTCATACCGAATGCCGCATTATTATCAGTAGGAAATTTTAAAATATGCGTGAATAATTGGGTGACAGTGCAAGCGAACTTAATAAAAATGAGATTTATATGGGACTGTTACCTTGATATCGACTTTTATTTATATTCTAGGTATCGGATACAACTACATCAAAAACGAAATTGAAACAGGATAGCATGAAAATTATAAAAAGGAACCTAATAGGTGAATGACTGAAGAAGCATTCGATCCTAATATGGACAAACAAGACAAGATAATTGTATACAAACACCTGAACAAAGAACAGAAGTCGATGATAAAAATAGTATTGCACCTTGCGTAGATAAATGACATCGACAGACAGGTGTAGATAATGATAAACACTTTTTTATTAAACTCGAACAACACGTGTATGTAGGTCACGCAAGCGAAAACGCAGTATGTATCAAATTAAGTTTCAATAATAAAGAACGGTACGGTATGGAAGCTTGGACGCTGACAGAGACTATGTCCAAAAAACTGGAAGCGTTTGAGATGTGGGTGTATAGAAGGATGCTTAAAATATCTTGGACAGAACGGGTACGAATTACCACCGTGCTAGCTAGAATGCAAAAGACAACAGAGGTACTGACAACAATCAAGAAGAGAAAACTTGAATATTTCGGTCATGTGATGCGTAACAGCAAGAAGTATGAACTCCTTCAACTAATCATGCAGGGCTAAGTGGCAGGTAGAAGGAGACCTGGCCGCAGACGGATATCATGGCTCAGAAATCTTCGTCAATAGATTGGGAAGAGCACTAAATCATTGTTCAGAACAGCGGTTTCAAAAATTGAAATAGCCCTAATGATCGCCAACCTCCCAAAGGAGAAAGGCACTTTAAGAAGAAGAAGAATAAAGAATAATCAGCGAATAATAATAAAAAGACGTGTGTCACTCGGGGACTGCCGCGGTAATGCTATTGCATAGCATGCCTTAAAGCCAGCCCTCCGTGTCCGTCGGAGTGGGGAGCGTGAGGTTTTTTCGTTACGGAATTTCTGGATTCGGTCCCCGCACTCAAGGCCCGCGATAGAAGCTATGCAATAGCTTTAAATTAAATTAAATTAAATTTATTTATTTTTCTCATCACAAATGCACAATATATATACATTGTTAGCTTAATTTATATTCGAGTTCTTAGTTAATGTGTTCAATAAATAGCGCGTGAGCGCTCAAAGTAAAAGATCTTGTATTCAAACCATGGCTGAAGGATAAAGGGACAAATAGACAAATAGATCCTGTTGTTTTACCTTACTTAATTAATAATACTTAAAAAAATTATTCTAGTCCTATAAAATGAAACCAGAATCAAATTCGATCTATGGGAGGATAAGAACACACACAACTAAAAGGTTTTTAAAATATTCCTGCAAAAAATAATTTTACTTTAGTTTTCGTTGCAAAACCAACGTAGATTTAATTAGACCGGTAAGTGAGCCTATTTACGACACTTGAGACATGCAACTGTGCAAGTACAAACACATATACCTAATAGTATTTAGACTTTCCTCCTAGACCTCTAGGAGGAAATCAGGAGACGCGGAAAATTCTTGACGTCATTTTATTGAACGGGAAAAATATATCAAAACCTTTTTATTTGAAGATATTTGCCTTGTAATGCCCAAAGTTAAAGAAACCGATACATTTGGAAAAACATTCAAGGGTTGTGCTAACAAATTGAGTAAATAAGAACCCTTCGAATTCATATTAGAAATAGAACCGCATAATATTTTCATTGTGGGAAATGGAGCTTTTTGTATTTTATTATTTTCAATAGGAACAGAAGTTCAATTTGGAGGTAAAGACCTTAGCTGTATGGTATGATAATTAATATTTTTTTTAGTATCTACTATTTACTATCGCAATGTTTGTATTTCGAAAAAATAATAAAATCAATCATTTATTTTCGTAGAAAAGCTTTACTTAGGTATTCCTAAAATTAATCAACTAAAACCAAATATAACAATATACAATGAACTTATTCATAAAGGACTTTACCAAGACACGATTTATTCTATTATTAAAAAATTCAAAACCAAAAAAATAAATGAATATAAGGTGTATTATAAATTATTAGAGTTGGTACGCACGGTATTTTTATAAAAATACTAGCGGTCCGCCCCGGCTTCGCCCGTGGTACATATGAAAAATAGATGTTGGCCGATTCTCAGACTTACCCGATATGCACAGAAAATTTCATGAGAATCGGTCCACCCGTTTCGGAGGAGTATGCAGACTAACATTGTGACACGAGATTTTTATATATAAGATATAATAATTTTAAAAATTCTCCTTCTACATTCAACTTTACGAATTAAGCCTTCATAAATATGAGAAAGTGAAACTGTATTTTAATTAAACACTTAATTAGTGATCGAAGCCAACTCACAACATAAAGTCAAGACAAGATATTTTTGAATAAAGGTCCTTATCTTACTAAAAATACCCTGAGGTCAAGTTAATAATTCACACCTTTTCT